>QLNU02014802.1:176357680-176400333 GCA_006491805.2 Dysdera silvatica
TGTGTGGAAAGCATTTGGAGAGACCTTCATCCAGCAGTGGATAGATAATGGTTGAATATGATGATGATATATATATATAACAAATCTGAGCAAAAAATACATACTTGTGCTTAAAAACACTGTTTTTTGTGTTTTAAAGCTCTTTAATAATAATTTGAATTTGTAAATACTAATGCCAATTATTTGTTCATATTATGGAAAAGTTAATATTTCACTGAAGCTTCCGAGAAGACGCGAGAAAATGTGGAACCTAAAACATGGTTTGCCCTTATTTTTAGTTCGCGACGAATTTGAAGTGATATAGTAGATTAGTGGTTCTCGAATATTTTTCACCGCGGGCCACTAAATTCTTTTTACAGTCGACGGGCCAAAAGGTATGAAAATGAAATAATCTTATACGCTGTATAGACATTGGAGGAGTTAGGGGAGCTTATCCTCTTCTAGAAATTTTCTGATTCAATAAAATAGCATTGATGTAAGTCTGAGCTTTAGTCCTCTCTAGAAAAAATCCCCAACTTTTAGCAAAAAAATGTCCAGTTTCTTATCTTTTGTAACCGGGACAGTTTTCACCATTCGCGGACTTGATCTGGCCAGCGGGCCATCCATTGAGAATTATTTTAGTAGACTTTCGATTTTACCAACTAGTAAGGGTCCTTTAAAATTTTTATAAATGGGAATTAATATTAAGTTTAAAGGATACTTTTTGCGAAAATGGTTCATGAAAACGCGAGTCCAATGTAGTTTTAATTTAATATGTAATTTTAATGGCAACGTAATTGTTTTATCTGTATTTTTTTTTCCTAGAATATTATTTATCCTTGCGTACATTTTTTTTCCGGTAAGTGAATTTTCGACGAGTGCTTTTTTTATTTTCCATGCGCAAAATAATTTTATTTGAACTTCAGTCGACCGCAAACCTCATTTTTTTCTCTCTCTCTCTCCGAAATGAAAAATAATCTCGAAAGTTACAAAGATTGAAAACGCGCCATTGAATAAAACGAAACAATCTAACGGTTTTCGAATCAATAGGATCTGCCGCCTTGCATAGAAACAGTCTGCTGGAACAGGGAGCAGAAGAAAAAGCGAAAGAGGGGGGATATCTGGGGGGGTCATCCCCCTTTCGCCCTAAAAAGTTCCGTCCCACCTGGGCACTTTGCCAGCGTGTTTCCCTTCTACGTTCCAGGTCGACGAACCTAAAGTAGGGGGTAAGGATGCTGATGATGCTGGGGATCGATGCTATGGGCTGTTGTCATAGCAACGTTCGGAACACCGGGAGCAACTTCGTTCCTTTTCCACCGTTCATACCTACTCCGGCTCGTAACATGAAAAGCTTTATGACCGCTACATAGTAGTAGGTAGGAGTAGTTTCGACCGTTCGTAAGGAGATAGTGAAGAGAGCGAGAGACGAGCGGCCATTGACACAACGAAACTAGAAATTAAATTTCCGCGATGAACCTTTAAAAATCATGCTTTTCTGATTCGCGCAGAACATTATTGTTAATTATTCGGAGATGGTTTGAACGCCTCTTTTTCCCAAGCCCCTCTCCTACCTGTTTGTTGCTCCATTCGCTCGTCTACCCCCTGTTTGTCCATTTGTTTGCTGGCGTGTGCAGGAAGTAAAATGGAAAACGGACAAAATACTAAGTAACTAGCATTGCATATTGCATTGCACTATTGCATTAATAAACACATTGATTCTATGGGCGTAACAGCATCAGGAAGCGCTGGTCAGAACAACGAACTTCGCACGAAAGCTTTGCCATTTTGCCAGGGTTAGGGGGGATAGGAGTTAATTTCCTAATTGGGATGTTTATTTGTAGTTTCTAGTCTGTTACTAACCTCAATTTTCATGCTTTCTTGTTATTCGGGGTTAATTTACAAAGTATTGTTTGTAAAATATAGTTATTGGAAGACTGAATAGAGGTTGACAATATAATTCACGCTGTATGAATGTTATAATTCGTGCTGTAATTATTTCTTAATTTATGCTGTAGTTATTGTGTAATTATTTACTGTAATACATATTATTAGGCGCCATAATTCATTATGTGATTATGCATTAATCTATGATATAATTCATCTATAACTATTATGTAATTTGCTTTTGTTATTGTGTACTGTAATCTATTCCTTAATTATGCTATAACTATTGTATGATTTGCCTCGTAATTATACTGTAATTTGTTCTTTAATTATGCTGTAATTTATTATTTAATTATGCTGCAATTTATTCTTTAATTATTCTATAATATATTCCATAATAATTCTGTAGTTCATATATATTCTGCAATTTACACTGTAGTTTATTCTGTAATTATGATGTAATCTAGTTTGTAACTATGTGGCAATTTAGACCGCAATTATGATGAAATTTATACTGTAATTTAGTCCGTCATTGCGCTTTACTTTAATATGTAATTACGCTGTAATTTAATATGTAATTACACTGTAATTTAATATGTAATTATGTAATTTAATATATAATTACGCTGTAATTTAATATGTAAATACGCCGTAATTTAATATGTACTTACGCTGTAATTTAATATGTAATTATGCGTAGTCATACTGCAAAAAATTAACTGCAAGCTTTATCTATGATTAAAATATATAATAAATTCTATATAAATATATATGTAGAATTTTAGTTTTTTAATAATTGTAGAAGTTTTTTAACGTGGACAAGGAAGTTCATCGAAACGGAGTGAGAAAAATGGTTTTATATTTGAAATATGTACCTTTACATAACACTATAAATATTGTCTATATCCGCATAGGTTTGATCAATCAATCAATAATATAGTAAAACCTCTGAATCGTTCTGGATTAAGAAATTTACGGGCCCTAGGTTTGAAGGGAAAAATGGGCCCCCTAAAGAATGTGGCCTCCTTGATGTTCAGCCAATAAATTGTGAGTTTTTCTTTGAAGTTCATTATCTGTAATATTCAAGCACATCAACAACGAAACTTGGGCATTCGTAAATAAATAATATTAAAATAACTCTTAAATAATATTTAGCCACATTAAGGTCCCTGAGGAGGGGCCCGGACCTATTTGACTTACACATAAATCCGGCACTGCCTCTGAATTGCGGACACCACGGAGCTTGATTAGCTATAGGCTTGTAGGCAGACTGGGGCCCCAGTTGCCCCATCGATGTATGTGTAAACATTAACATTTTCCCCATAGGTAGTTGGGTATTTTCCAATAGGGCCATAAGGCCTAAGTATAAGAGCGCCATAGATAAAATTCTTCCTCTCTCTCCCAATTCCTCCTCCATAAAATTTAAAGCACAAACTTTGATATATGTCAATAATACAGTAATTGTAATAAACTAAAAAAAAAAGGCATCGTAGGAGGGTCAAATTTATTTGTATTTATTGTGACATGACGTCTAAATTCTCTACCGCTCATGGGAATCATTTTATACTTGTGATTTTCCTGGTGCCCTGTGCCCCACATGCTCTTTTCATTGCCCCATGCCCTACATGCCCTTTGTATTGTGCCCCAGTTGATCTTTCACCCTGGCTACAGGCCTGATTAACTATATACTGTTCTGAAGTTGTAATGTACCGTATATACTGAAGTAACTATATACTGTTTTGGGTTGGAGGGTAACAAGCATTGTGACTGGGAATTTGAAAAATATCCGCTATTCGGGTGTGTGTGTGTGTTAGGGAGGTTTTACTAGACGTGAGTGTATACAGTGTGAACTCTACTTAATGAAGTCAGAAGATTCCCACCAAAAAACTTCGCTAAGTAGAAAATATGTTAAATTACTGCTTCAATGTTTTTTTTTCTTCTAATTTTAATATAAAGATTATATAAATATGCACGTGCATTCATTTCACTACAAAAGTGCTAAATATTTTTTATATAGAACAAAGTTTGTTAATTTCTTCTAGTAAGGCAATTTGAAATAGTTTTTCTTGTTGCAATGTGCATTTTGTATTTTTATGAGTCGCGAGAAACATATTATGGGAATGGATTTGAGAAAAGGTTTAAAAGGAAAAAAAATCGCTATAAAAACAGAACAAACTTGATTATTTGAAGACATGTTATGAGAAAATGCATACGCAGTTCATAGTTCGGCACCACCTCCATCCAAAATAAAAATCGCTAAACAGAGAAATTCGTAAAACAGACGTTCGTTAAATATAGGCTTGACTATAGTTGAAATTATATATGATAGTATAATCAGTGTACATGCTCGCATTTAGTATACATTTATATAGTATGCAAAGGCGTAATCAGACGCCTCAGCCGAGGTGTGGGGGGTGGGGAGCTAAAATTGAGTCACAAATTTAGTTTTATAAGATCTTGGGTATAAAATTTCTCTTGGTGGTGGCTGGAGCACCCTCTCCTCCCCCCGACATGCGCTTGATAGTATGTATCAAATGCAGCGTTAAAAAGTGTTAATGTAAGATATTATTTCCCTTTGTAGGGATAACACAAATGCCAAATAATGGTCAACACAGACAAGCCTCCGGAGCGAGATTTTTGGCATTGAAATTTAATGGCATTGAAAAGCATTTCATCATTTAATCTCTTTTTTGTCCATATCATTTAATCTAGATAATTTTACTCTATTATTCTTGAACTTTATTACTCTGTGATTTTTTTCTTTTCTTCACTATTGCTTTTTAATCTGGGGAAACACTTCCACTTCTAATTTCAGTAGGCTTACCAGACTTAAATAAAGATACCTCAGTCTCCTAAATTATCAATCTCATACTTCTAGAACTACTGAAATAGCTTACGATCATCAGATATTATTAATCGAAAAACTATTTACGTATAAAATTTTTACCTTCATGTTTAACACCATACGAATAGGTACTCATTTTGATCTTATTTCATTACACTTTCCTGATCATACCCATTTTACAAGAAATCTTAATTAGTTAATACCACAGTATTTATTCACAAATAAAACTTGGGCTTTCCCTCATCTGTTGCTTTGGCCCTAGGGTGTGGGATCTTCTTCCTAACTCACTTAAATCTATTTATTCCTTTGCTCAATATAAAAAACTCATCCGCAGACATCTATTGGATAGAGAATTATGATATCACTATATTTTTCTCTATTTATGCCTTCCATACCTTTACTAATCAGCCACCTCTTTCATGTTATTGTGTTTACTCATTTATTACTTTCACTTACACTAATTATATCCAATTCTGAGCACCAGGGGCTTTGTCAGACCACAAAGTCCCTTTGCTGACCAGATGGAATGACCCAACTAATAAATTATAAATCATTATCACGTTATGTAAAAATTTGAATCCGTTTGAATAAATTTTAATTTGATTTATATTTAAATAAATGTTTCCTGAATAATCAAATACTTCACTTTCAGTCATTCCTTCTCAAAATCGTAATAGTTCAGTGCTTTCTTCACAAGCGGTCTTCTTTGAATCCAAATTTGTGATTTTAGGGCGTCGCTTTATTTGAAGCTTTGCAACAAAGCATCTTGATTCATTAAATGTGCTCAGAACAGTTAGTTGACTATCAGGATTTTACTTCGTTTAGAATGAAAACATCACCGTTTGGCCAAAATTAGTACATGAGGTAGAGTATAGATGCCGAGACCCGTGTAGAAAAACGGGGAGGGGGGCGAAACTCGTCAGACCCTTTTTATATCAGCTTTTTTCTCAGGACTCCAGTCAAGTCACAATTCATAGTGTTGGTCCATTACACTATACTTGATTGTGTATAGTTTTGCGAAATAAATATTGATTGCTTGATTGATTGAATATGTAAATGAATAATTCTTTTCATACAACGAATACTTTTATTTTTGTATGACATTTATCCGTCCGAAACATTCTTTCGCTTAAGTTCAATAAATGAGCCTATGTTTAGAAGAGAAATGAGGTAAATTACATTTATTAAATTAAATTAATAGTGCCCACAAATAACCATTCCATTACCATTCCACGAAAATTCCATTATAATTGAATCAATAATGCACAATAACCAATAATCTGTTATTTATGATAGTTTTTCTTATTTTAGGAGCTAAGCGTTATTCAGCAGTAAAAATAATATTGAAGGTAACGCTCTCCACTAATTAAAATAATTGGAAACCTGGAAGCGAGAACGAATCTAATAAACGAAGCTCATTTTTAGCACAGAATCAATTACATTAACTAATTGTTTATTATATCGGGGCAGCTTGATTTTTAATTCACGACACATCTTTAGTGGAACGTTTACGGCAAAAGTTAAACTGGTTTCCTAGACACCAATTTTATGTAAAAAGTCAAGTATTAATTCAATCATTTTTACTAATTCATCATGGTATTAAAAAAAATGTATTGATATATTATTATCAATGTTATTATCCACGTTTGGTTAAAACTAAGTTTATGGTAGGTTCATTAGATTCAAAAATTAACTTTAGCTTATGTTTCACTTATTATAAAAATAATTATGAAGCCAAAATCGTCTGCTTTAATTTAGTTAATACGAATTTTTATTATCTCTGGAAAAACTATCATCTATATTGTAGTTTTGTTTCTTGTTGAAAAGCGGGAAGGCTCTTACAATGACATTTTAGGCCACATACTTACTATTTATTATAAGTTTCTTATTAACGTTTATTACCCTTATTACAATTTGAAACGCTATTTATTGGCAACACTTTAAACATTCATAGGTGTAGCATTACTATATCTTCATCATCGTCATGGTATTTCGAAAACAAAGATGATTTTGCAATCCGAGGTGGGCCATTTTTTTCATAGACTTTTGCAAAAAGTCCTGCGTTTTCCATAATTCCCAATTCAAGGCCAAACCGGGGCTTAAGGTTTAAAAATTTAGCACAATATCCTGAACCGCCCTTTGAAGCAGCCTTGAATCCGCCAATGATTGAAGCCCACGTGTTTGGCCTCTGTATCTGCGTATGGGAGAACGTGTGTGTGCAAGAGAACACAACAGAATCCGTCCTGCAACTGTATATTGATCTTCCAGCCGTCGAGTCAAGGCCCTTTCTGCTACCCCGCCGACAACAAATCCCCCTCCCCTCCTCCACTATTGAACGATTTTCTATTTTGGGGCTCTCGACGAATACATATCTGAATAATGGCAAAAAAAATCGCGATGCCAGATCCCAAAATGTCGACGAATGTCGTCTGACAGGTGATGGGGCCTACGCCCATCTTTTGCTGGCAAGCCCCCCAGAAACTACCTAGTTGTTCTTTAAAATACCTGAACCAAAATCAGATGCTAACATCGACACACGTTTAAACCAACGCTTTTCTAGATTGAAGGGGCTTTACGCGTTTTTCGTATGCACGCGTTTTCCGCTACAAAACTGTATTTAAAAAGTTGGTTGGAACGAGAGGTTCAGTGATAAAATATTATCCAGTTTTAAACTTAATTTTCGGTGCTTTTCTGTATTACCAAAGCGCGTATCTGCATATACGCTGTATTATAAAATATGGCAGACGGGTTTTTAAAGCGGTATGAACAATTCATGCCTTCACATATATTATTGAACTTTATTTATTTGCTATATGAGCCTATTCGAATGGTTCTTTAGCTTTTCGTACTCACGACCAAATTCGTTTTTTATTGCAAGGAGAATCACGGCATTATAAACTTTCGAGATGGCAACGCTATGGACAAAGTGTACACACGTTTCCTCCACCATTTTGTTTTATAAAATACATTTAAGGCCAATATCAAAATATAATTGATCTCAATAACTCGGAACTCAAGGGGTTTTATTTCGATTTATCCAGGGGTATATAAAAAGGTTCAAGAGGAATAAGGATCACTTCGATTTATCGAAAACTACAAGTTATCGAGGTTGCACTGTAATTACCCAATACTATGATATAATTTTTGATGTGTGCACTTAAACAACTTTATTTTCGATGTATGCAATGGACTTTTCGAGCTCCAGATAATTCCACACGTGAAGCAATCCGCGGCACGTCTTATGCCGTGGTATGTACTTTAGCAATCAAGCTTCCTCTTTGCCAACAAGGGCAATCAAGGTCTTGTTTGTCAAGGTCTTTTCGTCGAACCATAATTATAGTTTCCAAATGCACAATTCTCAGTGCACTCGGGGTTATTGCTACGTATCTAATTCTGCGGAATAAGTGTGCAGAAAATTCAGAAATTTGCTGATGTTTCAGAGTTTGTGGGGATGAGCTTTTAAACCAGGGTTTACTGAAAGGTTAAAAAACTATACCGATCTAGTTAACTTACCACGATATTTGCTCAGATTAGTCAATTGGTTTCTATGGCACACAGACAGTTAAAGTCATGCTGCGCTAGCACCAGCAGTTTTCCCAAGGATAAAATATTCTGCAACTGACTTAAACAATCAAATCCTGGGATACGAATCGGTAGGAGAAACCTCAAGTTCTCGTTATTAACTAGATTCAAACTTGTATTTTGTATACAGTAATCTTCGCCCACTTTATGCAGAGCTTTCCTGATACCTGAAAATTGTTTCAGGGATTTCACCAAGGTAAAAAAAAAGTAAAACTAGTCCAGAGAATGGGACACCAGGGAGGGGTAAATATCTCTCTCGCCACAGAAAATAAAATTATATGCAATTTGTTCTGGATCCCGTGGAGGAGAAGTGTATATGGATTGTCTAAATATCAGTCAATGAGGGAGGCCATGGGTCTAGGAGCTCTCAATCCTTGGAACATCTTATATTTTTTCAGTATGCAAGATTGTTTAGAGGGTCACTTTTACAGCCTTTTTCTGCCACAAATTTATTAATGGTTTCTCTTCACGTTTTATGGTTGTAAATATCATTTGGGAGAGTGGGGGGTATCCATGTTAGAATCAAGCTCAGATTTAGTTGTTTCGACAACCCTGAATCTGCAGGCTTCTATGAATTATAGTTTAGGGATTTTTTCTCAGTTATCAGAATCCCTCTGGGAACTCCGAAGTTAGATTGGGAAATCGCCCCTTAAATTTTAGATCTTCCTGCTGAAAAGGTCTACTTCCAATCCATTGGCTTGTTTAATAGAAGGCTCATGTCTGGGTGTGTTCCTCAGCTATCACTCTTCTGGCTCTTGCTTGTCTGATACACACATAGTCCATCCGATCCTTCGTTTGACATCGGGTCTTTGAAGAGGGAGCAATGAACAAGAAAGAGATGTTGACACGGAAAGAAAAGCCTTCGCCCCATGGACAGAAGACCCACGTTTTCCATCAGAAAACGAACGTTCAAGGCTATTTTCTTTTCTGAAGAATAAAAGATATTTTTTGTTGATTTATGCTGCAAATATTGATGCGCTCTTTCAGGTTTTCCGTGGTTGTTTATGGCTATCCATGGTCTATATCTATGGAAATCCATATAACTAGGGCCCAATCATGCCTTTGTCTTGCCCTCAGTAGAGAGCTGAGCCCATTTGGGGGTTACATTGCAGAATTGGTCCCATCGTAAGTTGGATAGGTAAATCTAGTGTTACCTATTGTAAGGGATTCCTCCAAATAAGGGATGATTACTCTGATCCGTAGTACATCTATATATCAACGCATGTACCTCCGAAGAAGAGACACCTCTATTTAAGGGACAAAATTTCTTGTTTCATAGGTGTCCCCTATTGGGAGGTAACACTATAATAACAAATTCGCAATGCTACTGCTCGGCAATTTTTTTGTTTTGTTTTTTAGGAAAAGGTTTGGTAAAAGTAAAAAATTTATATATAAAAATGAAGTAACATTATGACTTTTCTAGGGCCCCTAAAATTGTGAGGCCCAAAGCCCGGGCTTTGGACGCCTTTGCGGTGATCAGGCCCTGCATGTAACTTTTGGGCTAATATAAAAGCTTTATTTCGTCCACGTGGTAGTATCTCATTATCATAGACGTTGTGTGAAGGATGTATAGTGTGTGTACAGCGTCAGTTAACAAATTGAGATTGAACCGGTTCCAATCATTGATCACTACAACATCAGGTGAAAAAAAAAAAGGTTCTCAAAATCTGGTTCCAATAATTGAAGCTTCGAAAAGATATGTTACGATAAGCGGAATTTAACCGTACTATAACAGAGATAAAATTTCGATTTTTTTAAAAAGTTATCTATTAGCGCGAAGGCGAATTGCCAAAAATTTTACCAGGTTTTTAAAATTGTTTTATACTATACTTTAAGAAAAGAAAACCGACATGTTTTGATAAAATAAATGCATTTTTTTTTATCACACTTCTTGTACATAGCATGTATTGAGGCATCTGGGTAAAAAAGCTGATTTTTTGCAATGCGCCTTTTCGTGTTTCGGATTTGTATATTTTTGAGCGATAAGTTGCTGCCTGATTTAAAAGAAAAGGGCTTGTTTGGGAAGTAGTAGGTGGAATGGAAGACGTCTTTCTCAGACACGCACATAATTTGAAACGCGAATCGAACATTTAACTCATTATAAAAACGACTAGGAAATGTTGGTCTTATCTATGAGCACCCATAAGATACCAAGGGTTGGGGGGTCTTGAACACCTCCCCAGTTATTGTTTAAAAATTGGATGTGCCCGATTCTGCTATGAGTTTATTTCAAAAGTTTTACAGTCACATTTTAAAATAAGGTACTTTTTAGATCATTACTAATTGTCAAGCAGTATCAATTATTTTTGTAGTATTTTAGTATCTTGTACATTCATTAAAATGTTTGACAGCCTTAAGAAGGAGGTAATAATTTTTCAGCCCCCCCCTAAAAGTACTCATGGGTGACACTGGTTTTATCCCATCATTACTGGAAGCAAGGATTTAACACAGTGGCATACGCAACAGTGGGGAGGGGGCTTTGATTGGGATCACAACGTTCCATTGCGATGCAATTATATATATATATATATATAATATATAATTTTTAGCCACTGTGAATATTCGCATTAACGAGATTCTGTATACGTCTATATTGCAGAAGCTCAAAGTCTTTCCTTTCAATTTCTTTTCTTTTTCTTTCCTCCCTTCTTTGATATTTACTTTTTTTGCTTGATGTTAAACCATTAATGTACGTAGAAAGTCCAAAAGGAGGACGGCTAAAGAGCTACAACCCCATATATATATATATAGTGCAAAATAACAAGTGAAAAAAAAAGGAGGAGGAGGGGGGCGAGTTAATAATTTAAAAAAAATTTTTTTTATTTAACTCGCTCCCCCTCCTCCTTTTTTGCATTTGTTACTTTGCACTATAACTTATCCATTATATAGCAGTGGCTCAATGAGCGCTAGACTTAGATAATTACACATTTATTTCTTCTTTATATTTTCCTTTAATATTCCTTTTTCCAATTCTAATTTTACTATATTTGAAACCTCTCTCTCTCTCTCTCTCTATATATATATATATATATATATATATGGAGTTGTAGCTCTGTATATCCGTCCTCCTTATGGACTTTCTGGGTACGTTAATGGTTTAACATCAAGTAAAAAAAGAAAAGAAAGAAAAGAAGGAAGGAAGGAAAGGAAAAGAAAAGAAATTGAAAGGAAAGGCTCTGAGGTCATTTGAATACAGCAAACATACGAGTAATTTAAGGAATTTGCGGCTGGCGATGTAAGCTTGGAGTTGAAAAAAAGCTTCTGAAAAATTTCTTTTAAACTAACTTCTGCAATACAGACGTATACAGAATCCCGTTAATGCGAACATTCACAGTGGCTAAAATTCATTCGCGTTATCAGAAAATTATCGGATCGCACTAAGTTATTTAAATTTGACGGATATTTTCAGAAGATTGTTCGCATTACCGAGGTTCAATTGTATTTTTCACAAAGATTGAACAACGTAGGACAATAAATACGAACTGTTAAATATGATGTTGTGTGCATTAAAATGCAAATGTTGATGTTCATAAGGTTTTAAGTAAGTACCTTGTGTATCAAATAATGCTGCTTTCACAGTACTTTGGTACACCCTTTTCCAATGAAAATTATACTTTACACCTAATTAATAGGTAGGTCATGTGTTTCTACCTGTGATACTAAATACATAGGTTTGTACCGATTATACAGGCTTGCCTTGTTATACCGAGCTTCGCAGATATATTGTGCTTTTTACAAATTAACGGTTTCCGTTGACTTTCGGTCCAGCAAGTCCATGAGTGCAGGGTTGCCAAAAACGGTTGCCCTTGCTGAAGGTCATTGGCGTACGCAAGGGGTGTTGATGGGGGTTGTAACCCCCATTGCAATGAAATTTTGTATATTTAACATAGGAATATGTGAGTTGTAGCTCTGTATGTGAGCCTATAACCCTTACAAACTTTCTGCGTACGCCAATGCGGATGGCTCAGATGATGAGTAGCATTTAGTAGTATGTTTTTTAACTAAGATATGTATATTATTTTTCATATGTGAGTCTTTTGTACATTTAATAGACTACAGTATGACGTAAGCAACTTTTTTGATTTGCGCTGGATTTAAAAAAAAAAAAGAAAAAAAAAAGGACTTGGCTGTACTGGAACCGGAACTTCATACTGGAACCGTGCTGGACTTACTTCATACTGGAACCTTCAATAACTCTCATGTATGGTAAATTACTTGTAAAGAATAACATATATTATTACCGTATATTATTATTGCCATAACATATATTATTACCGTATATTATTATTGCCATAACATATATTGTTACCGGCTAATATGAAAAATTGTTGGTTTAATAACTATCAAGTAAGTCTGTACTAAATTTCTATCTGTCATGTATATATATATATATTTAATCGTCGTGCTGTATGTATTTCTATATGAAAATAATCTTTCTAACCAGGACGCCAGAGCACTTCAGTGCTACCCCTGCTTAGATCCAAATTCATGCTTAGTAAGTTTTCCCTATCTTTGGAAGTGTGTAACTTAGCTTTGTTCCCGAGTTGTTGTTGTTTTGTATGCAATTGAATATTTAATTGGAAAGGTTGGCCGCAATTGTAGCGCTGTATCTCTGGAAAAGATAGGGCAAAGTCCAGAAATTAAAAGCAAAAGGTCAGAGTTTCATGTGGAGACTGAAACACTCTTGAAATATGGTTGTAGGTTGTTTCCGAGATAATGTTCATAAAATTACTCATTTAGATTTCAACTTGAAAATATTGAACTAAATAATTTATTTGTGATTTATGGCGCAAGGATAGCCAAAGGCATTCGGCGCATTGGAATCGAACCCGGGTTAGTGGCACGCCAACTTGGAAGTGTTTTTTCTACGAAGCCCGTATTTACTCTTAGGCCCACTAGGCTCGAGCCTAGGGGCGCCAACTTCGAAAAACTACCAGACCTCAAAAACCGCCGCCGCCCAGTGGGGAGAATAGTTCGAAAATCAGATATTAAAGAATCGAAAAAAAAAACCAATTTTGGCATATTTTTTTGTTCTTCACATTCTAATTTGCCCAAAAATATGTTTCCATCATTAAATTTGATTAAAAATTCCGACCGAAAATATTTAACAAAGTTCATACTTTGAGCAAAAAATTATATAAATAAAAAACTATAGTGATATTCCATCTATGACACATATGGTTTCAGAGAACCTTCACATTAAAACTAAACAACAACGATATTTAAAACTGAAATTCTTACAAGATGCTATACAACAGTAGAATACTGGTTGTTCTCCACGATGTGTTCAATTTGCTTATTTGCAAACTTTTTTAATGTTATTTTGTTGAAAAATAATGAAAAATAAATGATAAAATAATAATATAATAAGTTTTGATTGCTGTTGTGTTTTTTTCTTTCGTTAACTTGAATAGGTGATAATTATTTAAGTTTACACTTATCACTGTTTTAGAATAAAATATGCACCATAAAATTTGAGGGCTCAAATGGTGGAGAGATAAGGTGGTGGGGCTAAATTTTGGCGCCTATAGATATTCTGCCCAGGGGCGCAAAATGTTTAAATCCGGCATTGCTTCTACGTCACCGGAGGGCTTTATCTAACTAACACGATCTCTGACTGGGAATGACCGAAATCTTGGGCAGTAACCTCTTAGTCTTAAATCTCCTCAGTCTACCTCCGAATAGCATCACGTGGATTTGTACAAAAGTACTTGAATACATATAATTATATAATGTTTTCGTAGAATTGTATCTATCGAATTATGATGAACACAAAGAGGTGAAGTTTGAATTAGGTAACTTAAATTTAACGGCACATCCATCTTCGTCAGATCTCCGCAAACGATCAATAATTCAAAAATTAGAAACCGAAGCTTTGGCAAAATTAAAGCGCGTGTTCTCATGAGATTTCGTTACTATGGCAACAAAACGTATCCATTTGTAAGCTATGTACATAAGTACGCACACGTGCAGTATATATATATATATATATATCCGAAATTTTCAGAGAAATAACTAATTTTGCACCCTAAATAGCTTTTGTGGAGATGCAAGGGGAATAACACGAGAGAAAATTGAAATTTTGACTTCCACTTTTGCTAATGTTTCAAGAAATTAAAAATGGAAGGAAAATGGATACTTTAAAACTACAAAATATCATCAGCCGGCCGTTGCTGCGATTCACTGGCTCATGATCGCAGAATTATTGATCCATGTATTTTGCGCGCCTTTATTAAAATTAAGTAATCGGTTTTTAAAGCGAGCGCCTGCCAGTTTGCTTTCCTGCAGCAGTCGTCTGTCTGCGGAAAAGCTAACCTCGGAGTTTGAAGGGGCAGTTTCGTAGGGTTTTTTTTTCCCCTCCTTTTTTTTTTTACTGCCCCCTTCTACTTTTAACTTTCCTTTTCTATATTTCCTATGCTATATTTTTATTTACGGTTTTGAATTCTTGTAAAAGTCCTTTCCAAAATTTAATTATTTCTGTATCGTTCTAATACAGGGATTCTCGATTGGGGGAGGGATTCCCCAAGGGGAATTATCAGCACAAATTGGTATAGCAAAATTAGCGTAATACTGATTCTACTAGCCTAAAGAGTTTAAAAAAAGGGGGGGGTGACGTCCTGAGATATAGAAAAAAGCGTGGATGAGAATAAAAAAAAATTAAGAAAAACGATGTTCTAGTAGTGTGGAGAAAATCCCCAGAAAATGGGCTCACCTGAATTATGGGGCGGACTGTAAACGTATTTAAAGAGGTACTTTTCAGCCCTATGAAATTCTCCCTTCCTGATTATTTGTCTACGGTAAACTCACATTTATTTTAATCCTTATATAAATATTATTATATACAAACAAAATTTTATTTTTACATTAATTTAAAGTTAAAAAGTGCCCGTAAAATTAAACTGCCTGATTTGTGATTAAAACCTTTTAGATCAGTATGATTTTAAAACTTCCAAGAAGGCTTCACATCCCTGGTCTTTATTAAGCGACCACTTTTTAAGACAGCCATTTTGTATAGAGTTATGGGCAATCGATTCAGATACGTTTTCCCGCGTTTCCTGCCCTTTGGATGAAACCAGCAGGGGGATTATGGCGTCCGTGGGATTTAAAACGGTATTCCATCTGTAAAAACATGTCGGTATACATGTATGTAAATATCGATGTCTGATTTTAGTCTATCGCAGTGATAAAGAATCGAGAACAAATAAATAAAAAATTAAACGTGGTTATCGGGAGCAAGAGCGAGAGCGAGAGAGAGGACAAGAGTCGGGAGCCCACATACGAGGCGAGAAATCAATAATATCCGGGGAAAAGTCACGTGATCTAAGAACGGCGCGTGGCTACTTTCAATACTTTCCGCCAGATGGCGTTTCGTCGCTTTCGTTGGCATACTATTCCACAGTCGCGTCGTTTATACGAATATTGTTCACCTTTTCTCCCAAAAATCGTTTCACCATATATAAAAAATTTGATGTGAATTAGAATGCTTTTTTTCCCCATGCAAATATATGACTTGCATTTAAAACGCGTCTTAATTTTAATAAACAGGATATAAATAAATTTAATAAATACTTAAAATATGAGAAGAATTTTAATCCTTCGTTTTATCGATTATTTCAAAATTTTAATCGAATGGATTTGCTATAATTTAATTAAACATTATATATACATGAATAAGTAAAATACATAATTAAATAATTTAGATCGCATAAAATATTCAGTTAATCAATTTATGTAAACCATTAATGAAATTTAACGTGTTATTTTACGTAAAGCTATCTAATTACACTAGCTAATATTATGTGATTATTATCATATTTCAGTAATTAATATATCTATGTATAATAATAATAATAATCTATGTGATTAATATAAAAATTTCCATCCCAAACGTTCATTGAAAACGTATCAGGTAAAATAAAAAATATTAAATTAATATTTGCTATTTAAACAGATAATAAAATATTTTAATGATAAATAATTATTATTAATATGCTTATTAATTTTAAATTAGAATATTCAGCTTCATACGCATAAAATATATGAATTAGAACATATGAAATTATACTAGACAACATTGAGATTCATATTGCAGTAAATAAATTAAACAATTAATTATTATAAATGTAAATTAATTATTAAGGTTATGATTATGCATATCCCGCCGCGTTTCAAAATTTAATTACAGATGTTCCGATTACTAATAAGGGACTCGTACACATGCACACACACAAAAATGTTCATCTTTCGTGAAGGTAGGTAGAACCGGCCGAGTCAGCAAACTAATGTTCTTTTCCGTTCGAGCAAATGAAACTGTTTGCTATAGCATGTCCATAATTAAACATAACCGATTCAGAACGTCGTAAAAATGCCAAACTTTGCATACATAGTAAACATATCAGAGGAAAGAGACCCATTAAAACAGTTTGAGTACAAAAAAGTGCAGTTGGAAGTAAAAAATAAATAAAGAAAGGTCTGTTCAGTATTTGTTTACGAAAATCTGATTAGGTTATGTTTAACTATGGTATAGATTAGGGGTCGGTAACCTGTGGTACGCGGACTACTTTTCGATGACTCGCGGAGTGATTTTAAAATAAGACTCGATGTAAAGAATCCCTCCCTAACCATGAAGTGTTTCATTTTCTAAATTGATTAATTATTAATTTGTATTTTCTTAAATTACTAATTACAAAATTTTATTATCTTATTTAACTAACCAATTAATTTTCATTAACAGTTAGAGAGTAAACTGAACGTTCACAATTTGGGTGAGCCTAGGCTTGAACGCAGAAAGAGATTGCAATAGTACTGTGGCACAATACCTTTAAAATGTTAAGGACCCTTTGTATAGATTATGGCGTATATTTATATTTTTTGGCATCAGGCCATTAGGCCAAGGTGTATGTGGTCTTTTTAAAGTGATTTAATTTGAAGTAAGAAAAAAATTTAAAACTAGGAAATTCAAAAAATGAGATAACATACTCATTTATTCCTGTTAATTCTTCACAAAATAAATATATTATAACTAAAATATACTTATATCGATATATAAATAAATAAAAATATATCGATTCAATTTACATATGAGGTTGCGTATACAATTCAGTTTTACTAGATTTTAAATCTTGCAAAATAAAAAATATTTTAAGCGTTCATCAGTTTGCGAAAAAATTGTGTTCTGCCTGAAAATTTAGTTTGGTAAAAATCGTTCTAAAGCAAACAAATTAATTAAACCCGCTTAGTGGCGCAGTATAGCCCAGATGCTCTTGCGCCATAAAACACCCAAACAAACAAACAAACGAACCCGCTTAAAGCGACCTCAGTTGTTGCGACAACTCTGTTATTACGTCCAATATTCTGAAGTCCTCTTGCGAATTATTTATATATAATTATATATCGGATAATTTTTTTTTATAATTTTTCCTGGGTGATTTATTATACTTAATAATTTTGACACCTATGTTTGAGCTCAACTAGAGCTTTATTTGTATAGGAGATAAAGAGACATCGTCCCTGACCTAGATTCGAACTAGGGTCAGTGGTCGAATTGGGAAACAAATAGTGGGGGGTATGGGCCAATGTTGTTCCAGGCTTGCGGTCAAGTGCGACGCGTAAGAGAACCCCCTCCCCCCAAGATTACTAATTCTAGCGATTTTTCGCAGATTTGGCGTTAGACCAAGTGTAGTTTGGTTAAATTTAGTTATTTTTGTTAATTTTTATCAAATTCTGATATATGATCAGCTCAATCGGGGTTGGCAAGTTTTTGCCAATTAAAATTAATAAGCAGTAGCATGAATGTTAAAAAGTACTTGATATTAGATATGCTCATAATTTATTGTGTTTTGTTGAATACATTTTCCATTTTGCCCCTTTTTTCTGTTTTTTTGCCACTATCCTGGCAAAAAATTCAACCCTGAAACCCACCCCCTCCCATTTGTTTTTAATTCCATTAAATCTTTTTAATTAAGAATAACTTTTAATAATATAATATACTTCGCAAATATAAAGTTCTTTGCAAAATACTTAGGCACAACGCTTTAATTATGGACACTTTTTTTTTACATATGTAGTATTTATTTCAAACGTTTTCTATATTTTTTGTGTAACCAATAATAGTATAATTTCTAAGCCATTTTACGCCAAAATTAGATTTAAAAGTGATAAATGTCTGCTTCAAAATTTTGCGTCTTTAAAGGTTATTCCAAATTGTTTCATATTCTGAAGAAGTTGCCTTTATTTGTCTTTTCCGACGATGGGCGTATTCTGCATTCCGTCTTCCTGACTTAATCCATGATGCGACATATTCTTTTGGCTTAAACAACTTAAGTGGAAGACCCACATATTTTATAAATAATAATGAAGACATTGTTGTAACTTTAAGGTGATTTCTCAAGTCAGTGTAACTCATATTCATGGCACTGAATATTTTTTCACATCCTGTGGTCGAAACAACAAGAGTTTTAATAGCAGCAATTAGTGGCTGCAAAGTCATAGGTGATTCACTGTTGTCTTCTAAATACTCACGAAAACCACTTACACAATATTCTTTATCTAGTTTAAAACGTTTACTCAGATTTCTGACTTCTGTTTCCCCGTATCTATCCTGAGGTCTTCAGGCCACTGTTGAGAATCAAATAGACTTAAAGTACCATATTCATTCGAATTTGGTGCTGTTCTTGACACTTGAGATGACGTAAATACAAGCTTAGACTTGTTTTCCACAATTTTTTTTTAAGAATTGTTTTCTTCATCTGGTGTGCTATATTACATGCGATGTCCGCATAGGTATGATCGCTCTGAAGAATACGTCCTACATTTACCCCATTTAATATTTCTAAGTCTGCATTCAAAGGCAAATCAGTGAAAGGCTTTCATTTTTTAACGATGTTGTATAGAGTCCTAAAGATGTATTGTATGCTTTCGTTTTTATCAAGTTCTTACTTAAGAATTACAATTTTCATTTACTTTTTCACCATCCAATACTACTTTTTCAGCGCATTTATGAGCCCCACTATTTTTATGTTTAAATACTTTTTTGCAGAGATTGACGTTGCCCCTTCTCCGTTGTCCCATAAGAATCAACGCTGCGATTTAGCCATTCTTGAGACGACCGAACCCCTTTTTTCTAAAAGGGTTTACTATTGGGTGATTGCAAAAGTTCGTGCCCGATTTTCATAGATGGCGCAAACTGTTCCGTAGGGCATAGCTCTGGCATTTGTGATTGGTCATACTGTATGAACTGATTAGATGATAATGGCATGTGTCTGTTTAGCATCAGACATCGTTCAGATAAGTCGATTTGCGCGTGAGAGAAATTTTTCAAAATGGAAAACGAACAGGCACATTTGAGGCATGTAATGCTATACAAGTTTCGGAAAGATGCGAGTCTTGAGACTGCAAAAAAACAACAAAAAAACAAAAAAAAACATTCAGATGTTTATTTGGACCATGCTCCTACTCTCTGGACAGTTTAAAAGTGGTTTTGCAGATTTCGAAATGGTGATTTCAACCTAGTAGATAAACCCCTCTCTAGACAGCCTTCCGGCATTGGTGACAGCATTTTGTGTGCCTTGGTGGAAAAAAGAAGGATTACAACTGAGGAGATTAATGAGATGATGAATGTGTATAATTCGACCGCATTTCATCATTTAAAAATATTGGATACATTACCAAGCTCGAAGTATAGATGCAGCATTTATTGACTGAAAGGAATCAAATGGGAACAAGCGATGAAAAATGGATTCTATTCAACAATATACAGTGGAAAAGAACCTGGAGAAGCATGGGAAGGTGCAGAACCTGCCGCAAATGCTGGCCTGCATCCAATGAAGGTGTTATGTGTTTGATGAGATTGCAGGGGAATTATTCATTTCGAGTTATTCCAATGCTGCGAAATAATCACGGCAGATAAGTACTGTGAGTAACTCACTAGACTCGATGCGGTTATTGGAAAAAAACAACAACAAAAAACCGTCCAGTTTTGGCCAATCGCAAAGGCATCATCTTCCACCACGACAGTGCTAGGCCACCCGTCGCCAAACAGACGCTGCGAAAAATGTAGGAAATGCAATGGGAAATTCTGACGCTCCCACCATATTCTCCAGATATTGCACCTTCAGATTTTCATCTATTCCGATCTTTGCAGAAGAGTTTGAATGGCAAAAATCTTACTTCTGAAAGAGCTGTCGAAACTACCTCACGAATTTTTCTCCAAAGAAAAGCAAACCCTTTCTCCAAAAATGAGATCTATAAGCTTGTAGATCATTGGAAAATAATTGTAGAGAATAATAGTCACTATATAATTGATTAATAAAACTGTATTCTTTAAAATTTAGCACATTGAGTTTTATTTTTAAATCGGGCACAAACTTTTGCAATCACCCTTATTTTCTTTACGTTTTTAACTACACTGCAATCAATCCTTTTCACTGCATTTTGAAACACACATTTCACTTGTCCAACAGTCAGGCCAGTCTCGCCCTGGCGGATTGTCTCTATGTTTTCGTTTCTTATTATGAACGGGTTCTGGATCATCGTCACTTGTAGTTTCAATGTCACTCTCACTCGTGTCACTGTTTTTATTTGCATTACACGACTCTCATTTGGAATTACCATTAAAACTAGTCGAAGTAGAAGGCTAGCTTTCGAGACTTTGAAAATCCGTTGCATTGTTACTAGATGAGGTTGCACGCTTACTGGTTACAATTTTATTTTATTTAACCACGACAACAAGCTCATTTTAAACGTTTATATTCACACAATCAACACAAATCACACCACAAATTAACACTGCTAATTTCACATAAGCACCGGCTATCTCTATATACCACCATATATAAATATATGCCAAATCAACACTGGACTAGCCTTTCCTTAAGAAACAATTTTTATCAACGTTTTTTAGGCGTAGTAATAGTAACACCGATGTTATGGCATGGTTAGATGGTGAAACGTTTGACCATTTAACTGTGACATAACATCGGCGTTACTATTACTACGCCTAAAAAACGTTGATAAAAATTGTTTCTTAATTTAATCTGCGTAGTGTTCGACTTGTATAAATAGCCTATCCTTCTTATTCGTACACCCGGCGACTTTCAGTACGTTCCAAACCTATGCAACGGGTACCTAGAATACGTAAAAATTCCGACACCCACGTTTATTAGCTCAAACTAGAGCTTATTTAGTTTTGGAGAAAAAGAGACGCTTTCCCCATCCTGGATTCGAACCAGGGTCCCTCCGTTTAGCCCGGAGTGTCTTGGACCGCTAGACGAATGAGGACAGGAAACAACGCTCTCTTTCTCCGTATGTAAAGATGTAAGGTATTATTACCCTTCACAGGGACAACATAATTGCCATGTAGTGGTCAATATAGAAAAGCCTCCGGGGTGAATTTTTTCGCGGGAGAATAATTATTCGTTAATTTCACATGGGCAATAGCAATAATGACGATTTAGTAATTTTCTGCCCAAATTACTATGAAATTATTGAGATAACCGTCTTTGCTCTTTTTCATAATTTCTGTCCCTATCATCTATTCACCTATTCACACATTTACTACTTTTTCTTTTTATATACATGTTCCTATCATGCATCTAATTTTTTTAAGTTTGTTGTATAATTGAAACGATAAACACCCTTTCTGCAAGTTTAGCCATTTTTGTCACGCTGCACGAAGAGTATTGTACAGATATTTTTAGCAGAACTTAACTGCTTCCAACGATGTCTAACTGTGGAAAATTCCCCATCTATTTTATAATAGAGTATACTAGCTTCGCAGGAATTTGGAAACACTAACCGTAACCAGTAATGTGTAACTGGAGGAAATTTCCCTTTTCTCTCTTAAACCATTAAGAATGGGGATTTTGTAGCAACGGAATCCCGAGAAACGGATTTCTGATTCTGAAAATTAAAATAAAATATTCTGATAAAAAAATTTCTAGCATCTTTTAGTTTGTGTATAAAAAAATTAATATGATAAAGCCACAACGTAATTAATGAAGGGTATAGTATTTGATTGAAAAATCATGAGATATAGTCATAGGTGGCTTAAAGCGGTAAGTAAGGAACTAGGGGCGGACCCAGAATTTTTTTCGGGGGAATATGTGATTTTTGGTGGGGTGGGAGGGGGAGTTGTGATATTGGGGTCTATTTTTTGAATAATTGCATTACTAAATAATTTTATTTTTTAAAATTCGGGTGGAGAGGGGGGAAACATTTCACCCGGGCCCGCAACTATAAAATAAATCCCATCAGAGCAGAAATACTCATATATATATATATTTTTTTTTTACA
Source organism: Dysdera silvatica (assembly GCA_006491805.2). Taxonomy (NCBI): domain Eukaryota; kingdom Metazoa; phylum Arthropoda; class Arachnida; order Araneae; family Dysderidae; genus Dysdera; species Dysdera silvatica. The sequence goes on from QLNU02014802.1 coordinate 176,380,263, forward strand.
CTATATTTTTCCCACGATATAGAAAATTTCCCACGATCTAGTAACCCTGTATGCGATGTTGCGTTGCTTGTTACGAGAGGTTAAAGATAATTTGGTGTTGCCAATCCGTTTACGGCCTCCTTTAATTAAGCTGAAGAATAAAAATTCCATTTGCATTTTCGTTTCTGTACACGTGCCAATTAATAAAATTTTTTCATGGGGGGGGGAGGGAAGAAGAATACGAGATAGGTATAGTCAGTTCGCGGAAAATTGGCGGGTACTATTTTCGTGAGCGAAAAATCAGTTATGAAAGACGCCTTACCCTCTACTGGAATGAAATAATCCGTCTGTGACGTCAGCTCCCTTGAATTCTAAGGGTACTACCAGCCAATTTTCCGTGAACGGACTATACACTTTTGTAAATTAAAAAGTGCTGGTATGCCATATCCCCCATCCCCCAATTCGAAAAGTATTTCCCGGCGTCCCGTTTCACTAAAAGGTAGGGGTACGCTTCTATAATTTAAAAAAGGTGGGGTATGCCATCCTCCCGCATGCCCCCCAATTTGAGCACTGACTAGGGTCCCTAAGGAGGGCCTTAACCGCTAAACTATCGAGGACGGGAACGACGCTCCTTTTCTACATATATAAGATTATGTATATAATATGAGCTAGAAATTGCTAATTCATATATATACCTTCGCCAACTGATTTCAATGGAAGGCAACATTATGAAAAAACTTAACGGACATATTAACTTGGCTGGAGTGCATTTGGAAGAAACAGTTTTATCATGAGGGGAATATTGCGTTTGTGTCTAAAAAGAAAGATCTTCAACCAGTCTTATGGATCAGAGATATGAAGTTTAACAATTGCAGCAATACGATAGTTACAGACAACCCAAAGGAGTATGGAGAGGTGTATGCTTGGAATAACTAGCAGAGATCGAAAAAGAAACACTTGGGTGAGAGAGCAAACTAGAGTAGAGGATATTATTGTTAAAGTAAAAAGACTGAAATGGCGATGGGCTTGGCATATCGCAAGAACTGATCAACGATAGACAACGCAAAATCTCAACTAGATTCCAAGGGACCACCTAATAGCTAGAAAACTTCCTGAAACTAGATGGTTGGATGAAATAAAAAAACAGGTTGGGGTGACATGGAAGCGAATTGCTCATTATAGACTTGTGTGGAAAGCATTTGGAGAGACCTTCATCCAGCAGTGGATAGAAAATGGTTGAATATGATGACGATATAATAATAATCTCCGTATACATTTTTTCCGGTTAAGGTACTTTGGGCTCAACGGTGGGACCCAAAGTTCGAATCTAGGTCGGGAATGATGTTTCTTTTTCTCCTGTAAATAAAAGCTCTAGTTTGAGTTCAAACATGGGTGTCAAAATTATTAAGTATATAATATCTGTTACAGAAACACTGTTATAATGACGAAGTTTCGGCGGTCTAAAGGTCGTTATAACCGATTATAAGTAGCGATCTTTAGACTTTTAACTCTTTAGACTTTAGACTCTTCTTCAGTGTGGCAACTTACGTTGAATTTGAATTTTTATGTCCCATTGACCCATGTGAACTTCGATACATTGAAATATAAAACATTTGTGGATCTCGCAGTGCGTGAATTATTTTGGCGCCACCAAAGACGATTTTGAATTCTTTAGTTAATTGATTTTTACGGGTTTTTGCCATCTGACAACGATAAATTACATGACGAATGCGATGAATGACTTGGAAAAACATTCATCCGACGAAATGATGAACGACCTGTGAGTGCTTAACGCCTCATCCGTCACTAAAAAAATCGCCTTTTAAGAGGTTCTTCTCGAGACAAAAATCACTTTTCCACTCATATCGTAAGAACTCCAGAAGCAATCAGTCTATGAGCAGAGAAAGGTCAAGACTGTTCTTCTTTTAGCATGGAAGCTCGATCAATCATTTTTTTTCCATGTTTTTCAAACCTGCCTTAAAAACCCCTATTCATGAGAATACATATATATATACAGAGTATAAGATTTGTGGATGTAGTTAATGTATAGAATGAACAAAATACCATATGTAAATGAGCGTTAAACTTATACGAATATATAGAATACTATAAAATTACTCCAGCTCTTACGAAGAATTTGAATAATGGCGTTATATACAATGGAGCTCGGTTATAGAGAACGTGATATAACGAATTCGCGGATAAAACGAACAAATGATTTCAAGTTAGTTTGATAATATATATAGGGAATATACGAATCTGACGAATCACATGACAGAAATGATGACTCGTTTCACGGATATAACCAATCGCTTCACGAATATAACAAACCATTTTACGAATGCAACGAACCGAATTTTCCCTCTCTAATTCCATTTTTACCCTTATATTCAAAGATTTAACAATTTTTGCTTATTTTGAAAGTAATGTATTTTTACTTTGAAACACTTAAAAAGTAAATTTCAGATTTCAATAACATTTAGATTGTCCTCTCATTAGAAACGGAATACATTCTTGTATGGTTCTGTCGTCTTCAGAACTTGAAAAGTTTCAAAATAGTCAAGATAAAGTAATACAAAACACTACATGAAATATTAATGCCTTTTGAGACCTCAAAAATAATAGTGGCGAATTAAGAATATTGATTTATGAATTGCGCACGTTAGTTATTAATGGGTATACGAAGTACGATTTTTGATAAATGGTTATATCGTATAACGGCTATAGCGAAGAAAATCCTCTGCTTCCTTAAAGTTCGCTATAACGGAGTTCGACTGAATATATTATATAGCAGGGTTGTCCAACATGCGGCCCGCGGGACACAATTCGGCCCGCAGAGAACTGTTTAAAATGAAAAAAAAATCCAAAAAATAAAAATTTTAGATTTTTTCTTCAGAAATAGAGAAAAACCGCATGGGTGACCCCTTCTCATATCTTAAGTGAGCAAATAAATAACAGGAAGAAACTCTGATGTGAGGCTTTTATAGTTATTATTATTATTATTATTATTTTTTTTACGAAACTCACTGAAGATGCTGGCCGCGAGATGTATAGAAATTTTTTAAGTGCCCCGCTGCCGAAAAGGTTGGACAACCTTGCTATATGGTGTTTGTGTTATGTTAAAATAACAGTTAAATCTGTTAGGCTAAAATATTTTTGTTTCCCTAACCTTTACTTCACAGACTGGAAGCCTCATGGAAATGAAAAGAGAGAGGTAGTCCATGAAGCATCTTGAAACACAAATTCAAAGAATAGAGCAAAACATGGGGAGAGATCAATGACATTTCAGGGAATCGAGGCAAAAAGAGATACTTTGTAGAGACGCTATGTTTCCCTGGAGATCAAAGGAAAATAAAGCATTTACCTCTATTTACCTCTGTATATGAATGAAACTACTTTATAACAAAGCCCGTGAACTTAGATTTAATGCCCCTTCTATGCATTCATATCGATTTGTCAAAAGAAGAAGGGGGGGCTGATTGATTTCTGAAACGGAAAATTTAATTTTTTGCATAAAAGTCAACTTAAAAAATGAAAATATTGAGGGGTTTAAGGGAAGCCCGACTCCCCTTGTCGTCTAGCCATGGGCATCCATCCTAATGTTTCGAATGCGTGAAAAATTTCCCATTTACCTCTTTGCTTTGGGTATTTTGTTTGACGACATTTCCCCCCCTTTGTTTGCGGAATATCTTGGAACTTACCCCACAACTTCAATGGGCAAGACTTTACGCTGCAGCAGATCTGACAAAAGTTTTGCTGGGCAGATATTCCAGTACAAATCCATCGGTATATTTAAGAAGGCATATAAAGATGACTGATTAATGTTGATGTACTTATTTCACCTTATGCATATTCTTTTCACCAAGACTCTTTTGTATGTATATATTTTAGGGTATTCATAAAAGAAGTATACAACGAAATTTAAGTCCGTAGTCGTCCGGTGGCTATGGTCTTTCGCTCTCACCCGGACGAACCGGGTTCGAAACAAATATTGTATCCAAATTTTCTTTTTAACAGTCTTTGATTTTACCGTGTTTGGCGCAGTATAGCCCAGATGCTCTTGCGCCATAAAAAAGCCAAACAAACAAACAAATTTTATTTGCATCGAAACTACAACTTCTAGAAATTTAAATCTTTTTTTGATTATATGGCTAATAGTCTGTTTAACAGGCAGTTTTTTCTGCATAGTTAGGAAATCTCCAAGTTGATTTCGTTGTTCCTTACGGCAGTGTGTGAATAAGTCTAATTCCATCTATGTTCTCTGCAAAATGTTGAGTGTTACACTGAGTAAGGCTTCATTAATGCGCCCTTTAAGCATATCAAGAGAACAATGGCGCACCCACGTAGGAGGGCCGAGGGGCCCGGGCCCCTCCAGTGGGTTAAACAAAACGAAAAATTATTAGGCCAACAGACACTGGTAAATTATTTTATTAAAAAATGTAAGATGAAAGTAGTGATGTTCCCAACATTTTCCTGAACTCTGGTGATGTTGGTGAGACTGCTATTGACGCCAGCAACAGCAGCAGTGGTCTGGGACTGTCTTCAAACGCTTTCCAGGAAAGTAAAGGTAGACCAAAACACAATATCAAACACGGTTGAAATAGAAATTCTGACTGCAGATATTTGTAATTATGTCAAGAAATCTAACCTCACTGATGGAGATAAGACAAGAGTGCTGGCCATTGTAAAATTGTGCAAACATAATCTACTACTTCTAATTATTTAAGTATATTGCATTATAGAATTTTTAGTAATTCAATAAAGATAAATGTACACATCAACACAACAGTAATTAATATGGCGTCCGGCTATTTTTTTCCACCAAAAATTCCTTGCACCAGTGCCCCCTTGAGAATATTCTGGGTGCACCACTACAAGAAAAGTGACATTTATTTTGTAATTAAAGAGGGTGTTCTCTTATACAAGTTTCTGAAATTTCGTTGCACTTGTGTTAGTCATCTCGTCTCCATAAACCATATTTCACAAACAGCTTTTTCCTGTGTTGATGCCATCACTGTTGTTTTCATTGTCTGTTTTCGTTCTATCAACACACGCGCACTGTTTGTCACATGTAGACATTCTAGATATGCAGAAAAAACTAACTGTTGTCACGTAATTACATAAATAAATAAGTTTCTAACCGCTGTAGTTTCGATGCAAATAAAAAATAAACTAAAGTTGTATACTTCTTTTACGAACACCCTGTATAATAAGCAGTCGGTCCAATAAATATTTAATCTGTAGTTGCTTCCTTATGTTTAGAAACATGTTAATCTCAACATGTATAACACTGGGAATACAAATCACATAAGGTAAAAATAACACTTTTTGGGGCTTACCAAAAGTACCAATCTCCCCTTTTCTGTGCACATAACTTCTGTGAAGAGTAACTACGTTTATACATTCTGTGTGCGTGACGCCTAATTTTCTGGGATCACGCGCACAGCGTATCCGGATCGCTGTGTTCCATTTTGCTATCTATCTGTTCTTTGACTGTTTGCCCTTGGAGACACGTCTTCTACCAGAAGATATCGATTTTTCATTTCAGAACTCTTCTGTACTTCGACCGAAAACAGTTTTCTTTTGAGGTTTCATCGACGAAAATTGTTTTCTGTAGATTGATTTCTTCGACATTTTTTTATTGATATTTGGTATCGAGAGTGGAAGAGAAAATCGATGTCGACAACTGGCTGCTTGGAGTTTCAGTTGTAAGGGTAGAATCAGGGCCGGACAAAGATGCGTATTTCCGTGCCATGTGGGCAGAAATACCGTTTAAACGCTCCTCTTTGCGTGTCTTAGGCTTAGGTTTTGAAGAGAGAGAAATCTTTCCTTGCTCTTCAGTTTGGAAAGCGTCACCTTAGGTTGTTACCCTGTGACCCATCCCTTAATCAGATGTTGGACAATGCTACAAGTATCTTTATTTTACCCATGGACTATAGTTTAAAGTGCCACAAATTAAAATTTACTGATAAAATTACCGTAAAGTGGAGATTGTGTCCTGAAATGCCTTATACCAATTGAACTTTGGAGAAAGGCTGTGACTGGGCGTTTCAGACTTGCGATCGGAAATTACTACTTTCTCCTTGTGTGTACTTGATTTCATGAAATCAGTACCGAATTAAGATTTTTATGGGCTCTAGACCTATGCGGCCTCCAAAATGTGGCCCTTGTAATTTTCAGTCTACAAATTATGAATTTTCTTTGAAGATTATTATTTTAATAATTATGTTTATAAGGAATGAAAATTTATGGGACAGTTATAAATAAGCAGGGTTATAATAACTCTTAAACTTCAATACAAGGATTCTGAGGGGGCCCTAGACCTGGTCCCACTTGGCTTCAAATCCGGCACTGCGAGAAGACACCTCCTTGCCCCTGTGTCCAAGATGTTATGAGTAATAATTTAGTGGAAAACTCCTATTGTGTTTTTTTTTTCAACATGTCAAATCGCTATTGAGCCGCTAAAAAAATAAATAATAATGGCGACCAAAAGGCTAGAAAATGTCGCTGGATAAAAAAAAGTTTTACCTATAGGGAGTGGTTTTGTTTTAAGCTTCTGAGAAAGTCCATTAATACTGTATAATCAATTTCTCAAGGCTAAATGAAGTCTATTTCTGACCAAAGGGTTCTGGGAGCCCCTTCCAGTCTCCAGGGAGGCATAAAATAATATTTTACATATAAAATAGAAATTTCTTTGTCGTTTCATTAGGTACAATAATCTTTTTTTTTTTTGGAAAATTTATTTTTTGAGCAATGAATATTAATTTTTACTTTGAATTTGATCAGTACTATAATGACATGTTATTGTTATCGTCATATATCATGAAAAGCTTGGCTAAATTTGTGTCGACAAGGGAAAATGCATATAAATGCAAAGAAATATGCACATAAATATACAATGCAGTATTGTACGAACGTAGATATACAATACAGCGTTGTGTGCATATAGATATATAATACAGCATTGTATGTACCTAGAAAAACAATACGGTATTGTATGCACATAAATATAAAATACAATATTGTATGCACATAGATATACAATACAGTACTGTATGCACATAGAGGAACAATACAGTACTGTATGTACATAGAAAAGCAATGCAGTATTGCATGCATATGAATATACAACACAGTATTGTATGCACACAAATATACAATACAGTGCTGCATGCAGACGAATTCATAATATCATGTACCATAAATGCATAATACCATATGCGCACATATTCATAATATTATATGCACACTCATACATAATGTTATATGCACATAAATTCATATTATATGCGCATAAAACTAAATATAAATTTCCATTCAAAATTGGACTATATGCTTGTCTGTACTTTATGTCGTAAGGACAGCTAAGACAATGTCTGGCTCATAGGCGTACGCAGAAAGTTCATAATGGAAGGTATATAGCCATATAGGCTCAATAAGGGGTTACAGAGCTACAACTCATATATTCCTATGTTAAATATACAAAATTTCATTGCAATGGGGGGTTACAACCCCCATCAACACCCCCCCCTGCATACACCAGTGGTCTAGCTAGCATTCACCGTTTTCCTAGGAATTCGAATCGCTTTCATTTAGAGCAGTGAAGGCCAAGTAACGACTCTCGGGCCACATTCGGCCCGCCGGTTTATTTAGTATGGTTAGCGTACACTCTTATTTTATTCAATTAAATTCAATAAATGTCATATCAAATAATTTTTTTAAAAATAAATTGCATTATCACAAATTATAAATAAATAGGTAGTTATCGACATCCAAATAAGGTGACAATCTACTGATAGTATCCGCATTTTCGATAATGAATTCTAAAAAAAATTATATAAAATTATAAATCTAACTCTCTGGTGGCCACCTTCATGATTGGCTGGACTTTCTTCCATTTTAATTGGCCATTCACTTATCTATGGAATCAAACCTCAGGCTACGAATCAGTACGAAAAAAAAGCGGCAAGCGCTGGAATCTGACCCTGATCATTTGCATTTTAATTACAAGCGTCACTATTGCATCACTGTAAAGATGAACTACACATGTTAACAAGAGTACAGAAGGCAAACAGAAACGGTGGCAAAAAATTCCTTGGGGTGGGCAAATGTTTATGTTAAAAATATTATCGCCCATTGTATATAATACTACGTCACTTTCCTATTGTGAAAGTTGCCACTTCATTTGCCTTCCATTCTCTTTCATAGCTTGCACGTCGCATGTGAAGAAATAGACAGCTCTGTTTAAAAGAGAGGACGTAACAGGCGCTTTGTTGGAGATATACTACACACAACCATTGCATTTTGCATACAATCTCCAACAGAGAGAGGTGGTCTCGTCTTATTTTATTGTTTTAATTAGCGAGCCTTCCTCCATTACAATTTAACAATAAGGGTAAGTTAGCTATTAATAACAACAGATTATCTTATAATAACTTGCTTTTATTTTTTTTATATACGTCTTTAAACTATTTATCCACTTCCCTTTTTCCAAAATCCGTAGGAGGACTTACGACTTACATGAAAGAGCTCCATTTTCCTTTGTTTATTTACGTTTCTTCATTCCTCCTAATGTGTTTTCATTCCCCCTTTAAGTTCCTTTTTTAAAGTTCTCTATGTAGTTCTTGGTCTGCCTGTCTTTTTTTATTTCTTGGGGTTCCAATCTAGTGCTTATCTACAACCATTGTTCGATATCTTTTCATATATCAGACACTGATTTTTCAATTTAAATAATTCAACGTGTGCAAATCAATACTCCTTCATTCTAGATTCTATCCACTACTACAATGAATAAAAATAAAAATTTATATTTAATTATAATTATTAATTAATACTGTTACCGTTTTCCTACTTTAACAGATAAGAAAAAAAGTCTGTTTATCATTAGGAATTCATTTTAGTGTAGTATGAGGTTCATCTATCTACTACTACTTATATATATATATATCATCATCATCATCATCATATTCAACCATTATCTATCCACTGCTGGATGAAGGTCTCTCCAAATGCTTTCCACACAAGTCTATCCTGGGCCATTCGTTTCCACGTCACCCCAACCTGTTTTCTTATTTCATCCACCCATCTAGTTTGAGGACGTTTTCTAGGTCTTCGGTGGTCTCTTGGAATCCAGTTCAGAATTTCTGTTGTCCATCGTTGATCAGTTCTTCTTGCAATATGCCCAGCCCATCGCCATTTCAGCCCTTTTACTTTAACAATGATGTCCTCTACTCTAGTTTGCTCTCTCACCCAAGTGTTTCTTTTTCGATCTCTCCTAGTTATTCCAAGCATGCACCTCTCCATGCTCCTTTGCGTTGTCTGTAACTTTCGTATTGCTCCAACTGTTAGACTCCATGTCTCTGATCCATAAGAGAGGACTGGCAATACACACTGGTTGAAGACCTTTCTTTTTAGACACAAAGGCAATTTCCCCTTCAGGATAAAACTGTTTCTTCCAAATGCACTCCAGCCAAGTTTAATACGTCTGTTGAGTTCTTTCATAATGTTGCCATCCATTGAAATCAGCTGGCCAAGGTAAATATATGAATCAGCAATTTCTAGCTCAATGTTGTCAACTTGTATTTTTGTTTCCTCTACGAAATTATTGAACATGATCTTAGTTTTTTGTAGGTTCATCTTGAGTCCAACTTCTTTACTTCTAGTTGAGAGCTCCTGTACCATGTCTTGGAGTTCTAATGGGTTCGTTGAAAAAATAACAATGTCATCAGCAAACCGCAGATGATTTAAATATTCACCATTTATTTTTATTCCCTTGTTATTCCAATTTATCAGCTGAAAAATCATCTGTAAAGCAGAAGTAAAAAGTTTTGGAGAAATGGTATCTCCCTGCCTCACCCCTTTGCCAAGTTTGATAGTTTTGGTATCTTTATGTAACCGAAATTTTGCACTTGCATTTTTATACACACGTTTCACCATGTCAATGTACACATCCTCAATGTCTGTTGATCTTAAAGAGTTGATGACTGCTGATGTTTTTATAGAGTCAAAGGCCTTCTCATAGTCAATAAATGCAACACACAATGGAAGTTCATATTCATGTGTTCTTTCAATTAATTCTCTTAATACTTGAATATGGTCCACTGTACTGAATCCACTTCGAAATCCAGCTTGTTCTCTTGGTTGAGCTGCATCTAATTTTTTCTGCAGGCGATGTGTTAGCACTTTTGTGAAGATTTTATAAATAGCAGGTAACAAGCTAATTGGTCGGTAATTTTTCAAATCCTCTTTATCACCTTTTTTATGCAAAAGAATTACTGTTGCAGAATCCCATTGGTTTGGTATGTTACCGCTGTTAAGACATTTGGTAAAGAATTTTGCAAGTATGTCTTCTACATATTCTCCAGCTTCTTTTAGGATATCTAATGTAATACCATCATCACCAGGGGCTCTTCCTTTCTTCATATTTTTTATTGCAAATGAAACTTCTTCTTTTAAGATTTTAGGAGCTGTTCCTTCGACTATTTCAGTGTCTTCGTTTAATCCACTGTTACTTTCATATAGTTTTTTGTAGAATTCTTCAACTCTTCTAAGTATTTCTTCCCTATTTCTTGTTACGGTGCCATCCTCTCCTTTTAATGCAATGATGTGTTTCTTCCCAACAGATAAACTTCCTTTAACAACCCTAAGGCTCTTGTTATTTTCAATGGCTTTCCTTACTAGCTCACAGTTGAATTTTCTTATGTCTTCTTTCATGCTTTTGCGCAGAGTTTTACAAAGTTCTATGTACTCAATCCTGGAACTGGTATTTCGATTGTCCACCTTCATATCTCTTCGCCTTTTCATGAGCTGTTTCGTCTTCTCAGATAATTTGCTATTGTGCTTTTTACAGGTTACACCACCAATTTCCCCAGCAGTTTCAACTATTGTCTTAACAATGTTTTCATTTGCTTCTGAGATATCACTTTCATCAATAAGTCCTTCCAGTGCAGAAAAGCGATTTTTTAATTCCAACTTGAATGCCTCGGTATTTACTTTCAGTTTCATTAGATCCACCCTCTTACTTACTTGTTTCCTAATGAGCTTCTGTCGTTCTAATTTAGTATTTAAGTGCACTTTACATCTCACCATTCGATGATCACTTCCAGTATTAAATCTGTTCAGTACACTGCAATCTTCAATAATTGATTTCTTGTTTGCCAGGATATAGTCAATTTCACTAGTTCCCCCATTTGGGTGTTTCCATGTCCATTTTCTTTGCGGTTTCTTCTTAAAAAATGAATTCATGATGCTAAGGTTTTCAGCTTCTGCAAATTCGATGAGTTGATCGCCACGTTCATTCCTTTCCCCATATCCGTATTTACCAACCGATGTCTCTCCTTGTTCCTGTTGTCCAATTCTTGCATTGAAATCCCCCATGATGAGCTTGATATGTTGTTTCCCTTTGGTGTGTAACTCTTTGATTTCTTCATAAAATTCTTCAACCTCTTCGTCGGTATGGCTTGATGTTGGTGCATATACCTGTACTATTTGAAGTTGGTATCGCTGGGTTAGTTGAACAACAAGCCTCGCTGCTCGATCTGATGTACTTTCAACTTCCAGAAGACAGTCTTTAATTCTTTTGTTGATTAAGAAGCCAACACCACTTGTTCTTCCAGTTTCCGTTCCTCTATAGTAAAACAAATGTCCGCTTTTCAGTTCCACCAACTCTTCACCTTTTCTTCTAATTTCACTGAGTCCTACAATGTCCCATTTGATCTTGTCTAGTTCCTCTTCCAATTCCTGAAGTTTTGCTTCAGAAGCAAGGGATCGTCCATTAAACGTAGCCAAGGTCAATAACAAACGGCAGCCTGGGCCATTCCAGTGATTCTTAGCACCCCCTGCTTTCATGCCACACTGACCGCTGCCTTGATCAGGAGCACTCCAGCACCTGGAGACTAGGGGCCATGGTTTCTGGTGTGTCAACATAATGGAGGAATTAGCCATAATTTCACCACGCTGGCTAAACGGGTTGGTGAATTAGCCCTCCCCTTCCGCCTTTCTATCCGTGTAGCAAATATTAATTTGCCACATAAATAGAAAGACATATATATATATATATATATATATATATATATATATATATATTTATACACGATTCTCTGACATAACTTTATACTACACATTCTTCTATTGAGTTTCGCTACAAACAATTGTCATTTTCAACATTTATATTCGAAATTCTGTACAAAGAACAATCTAATAACGTTTGAAACTCGAGAATGGAGCTTTTCCCTCCCTTCAGTAACGTTTTGCTCGCAGAGCAATTTCCTTCGTCTTTGAGGGTTACACGATGTCAGTCGCTTGTCAAGAAAGTTATACGATAACAAAAAGAGAAGTAAACTACTCGAGACATTTTTCTTGAACGATATAAGATTCCAGCGGTCTTTGTAAGGTCTCACAGGGTGATAGGTTATTTGGGAAACCATTCCCAGTCGACTGCCGGATCTTGGAAGGGGATATTCCTTAGATGTGTTCAAAAACATCAATCGAAGACAATAGGAAAGAAGAAAATAAATTGGCCGAGCATAGGCGTAGAGTTATATGGGCTCGGGTGCTCCCCAATAATCTGAAATGAATTGTGATTTTGCATATACTGTAATCTATAAAACGTACATAACTAATGTATGCTTGGGACCCCCCGCCCGCCCCCCCAATAATGTTGAGAACTCTACGTTGAGGCGGCCGGGTACATTAGAGAGTTTTCATCAAAGAGTAATTGTAAGAAACAAGAAGATTAAAATTGTGTAACATCTAGAGTTATAGTTTCAAATACGTCTGCAAAATCCTATTAAATAACGATGAATATTTTAGATGAATGTTTATTTAAATAAATTTTTTAAATAAATTATTTTGGCGACGATTAGTCGCTCCCCGGAAGCTCCCCTTATGTGACCACATAACCCATACTACACCGTTTTAAAATTATTTATCAGCTTCTATCGCTCTGTGTCTTTCTATGTAATATTATGATATACAGCAGAACCTATTTATAACGAGTTTGCATTAGTGGGGGGCAAATATGAATTTTGGTTGGTATAACGTTAAAATACCAAACAATTCAATCGCGTTTAGCAAGCACAAATTTTTGAGTTTCCCTGATTTAATTAGGAAAAATGTGGTGAGATTTTTCAAACACACGATATAGAAAATTCCAAACAGCATTTAAAGGAATAGAAAATCGGTGATTAAATGTCTTTTTAATTGAAGTGAAACAAACTTCCCGGACCTTAAAAGTGGAGAATATCTCTGAGAAATCTTACCTCTTTGGGAGAGTTCAGGTATTATGTAAACAATAATTTGGCCATTTCAATTCCCTCCCCCTCGATAAACAAAACTAACATTGGCTAATATAGGAAAATAAGCACAACTTACCTCCCCGCAAAGGTGCTTATGTAATATTTTAACGCTCCCTTTGACGGCAAAGTAGTAAACATTTTATAACAGCCATCTGTCGATACTGCTGTACTTGATGTACGAAAGCGAGTATTGATCTGCTTATCCTTGAAAAATTCGTTTATTGGGGGGCAATTTTCTTTTACGACAGTGAAAACAAAAACAGAAAACTGCCTCCATACAAAAACTAGTTTTACGATAGTTTAAACCAGTAATTCTCAAACATTTTTTTCCCCCATACCTCTTGATTAGGGATTTTTATTTACGAGTATCCCTCCTCTTATAAACCCCAACCATTCCTCCCGCAAAAAAAAAGAAAAAAAAAAGAAAAAAAGAAAAGAAAATGCTTTTGTCGGATAGCAATATTCTTAGGTGAGCTAAATAACCAGACGATTCAAATTATATTTATATTTACATTGGCTTTTATATTCGATTTCGCATTTTACAATTTATTTCATTTTTTTAATAGCAACCTAACATCTAAACAAAGAAAAACGGCATTAAAATAATTTTTAATTATATTAACTTACGATGAAAATTCATATCTGTCATTCACCTTGATATACAAGTTTTCAAATGCGATGCTTAATAATTTCAACGTGGTTCTTGGACTTGTTTCATGAAGCTGAATTTTTTGTGAGTGCTTTCCCTCATAAAAGCTACCTTACTTCTGTGTGCAAAAGTAATGTAGCTTTCCCTCATAAAAGCTACCTTACTTCTGTATGCAAAAGTAATGCAGTATGGAAGCTGTCCATCTCTTCACAGGAAGATTTAAATGATCTAAAGTTTGTTGAATTGGCTTTAATAAAATTAACAACTTTCACAAATTGATTAAGCATTTTCTCCAATGAATGTATTCCTCATTTCGTAAGTGGGCTATTAAACTTTCACGCAAGTGTCTCTTTTTTTTAAACTAAAAATCCATAATTTTGCATTTTTATGTTAACCCTTATTTTTTGGTGTTTTCTCCCAGTACCAATATCATTGTCACCTGTCCCCAACCGGTTTTCGCGTACTTCAAGTTGGGAACCGTTAGTAAGAACAGTGGTCTTCGGCGTGCAAACAATCATCAACGTAGAATTCTTAAAATTATTGGGGGGCAAGCACATTTTATGTACGTTTATACATTACAGTATATGTAAAATCGCAATTTATTTCAGATTATTTGGGGCCTTGGGGCCTACGGGCCGGCGGCCCAGTCCACCCCTGCCCACGAGCCCCCCCATAACTGTATACCTATGTAAACAATGGCTTACATGCTACTAGTAGGAAATCTTAAACGATTTTTTTTTGAAGCAAGAAATTATTCTGCTGATCATGTCTTCAGTGCGCTAGTATTTTCCGACGAACAGTAAATGAACGTAAAGACTGCAAAACAAGCAACAAGGGACCTTCTTTTTTTTTTACCATCTCCAAGTAAAACTTATTGTAAAAATGGCCAAGTTCTTTTATATAAATTTTTTAGTTTATTATACTGAATTTTAAGTCGTTATTTAACGCGATGCTTATTAAATTTTACGCGACTTCAAAGACGAATATTATTGTATGCATATTACATGCACATACATTACCTATAGGCAGGGCCGTTTCTACCATTAGGCCGGGTAGGCGACTGCCTAGGGCGGCAAAATGGCGTAAAAAATTTATTTTTAAATCAAACAAAGAAAAAATTGAGCAAATGAGGAGAAAAAATGAAAAAGAGGAAAAATTAAAACATCGAATTGTTTTCAAAAGCATACGGGACAATTACTTAAAAAGTCTTTACTTTGACGAATGTAAAATTTCTTGATGTGTTTCATTGTTTAATTTTGCACACAAGTTCTTTTATATCTAATACATTTAAGCCTTCTAGCTCTGATAATACAACGTTGTGTTTTGAAATATTACTCCTTTAATATTTCAGTTTTCAAAAATATAAAATGTTGAAATTAAACAATTATAACATGTAGCAATTGTTTTACTATTCACAATATTCTAATATTACAAAATAACTAATATAAGTTAAGTCTAAAATGTAATACCGAGTTTATTTATTTTCTACATACATTAAACTATACATTGCATTATAAATAAAAGATTCGGTTAATGACGTAGAATGTCCCGGGAAAATACTACAGTATAACAGGGTAGAAAATACTACAGTATAACATGCCCAAGACCTGAAAAATTTATCACTAGGGAATTATATATTACTAGTATACTCTCACATATTATCAATGATATAAAAAAATAAATTGAACTCACACAACAAATTCATACAATTAAGTGACACCTATCAATATAAACAAATATGTGTAAATCATACATTATCCTTTTATATTACAGCATATAAAAATATTAATATTTCATAAATTCATCAACATCAATCCATATTCTTATTATTCATTAATTTTCCCTTCAATTATTTTTTGAATAATTGCAGATTATTTATATTTTTTTTAATTCTGTTGGCCATCCATTCCATAATTTTGGACTTTACAATCAATGTCATCTCGTCCAATGTTTGTTTTATTTTAGTAGTATTAATTCATTAAAAATCTGAGTCTATTTCTCTTTCATTTTCTGTATTTTAATAATTTCCTGATGTTTTCCCTTTTTTTATTCTTTCATACATTTTAATTATTATACAATATTTACGTATTTCACTAATTAGTATTAATTTATAATTCTTAATAGCTGTTTTCTGATCTATTTGTTATTATTAAATAACTTCATAATTTTTTTCTGTATATTATTAAATAAAACTGTTTTTGGTCTCCCCCATTCACCCCAAATATAATTACAATAGACAATATGACTATATATAAATGAATAGTACCATTCTGTCTTAAGTTTACTAGGAATGTTATTTAAAAATCTCAACAATCCAATTCCTTTATTATTATTTTCTAATAATTGTCTTAACGTGTAGGTTCCAGTTAAGTTTATTAGTTGATGTCAAACCAAAAAGTCTATTTTTTCTGCAATTTCTATTGGTTTTTCCTCTATTTTTATTTGAAAATTTTTGAGAAATTTCATTTATAATTATTTTTTTGTTTGTAAATATTACTATTTTAGTTTTCTCTGCATTCACTCTTAATTAATTCATCTCAAACCATCTGTTATATTTCTCATTTTCAATAATACTATTTTCCAATGCTAATTCTAAATTCTTGTCATTAACCAATACACTAGTGTCATCCGCAAACGAAGTTAAATGACCAGTGTTCGAAACGTTAAATATATCATTAACGTATAATGATATATTTAATATATAAGGGTCCATAATAATTAATATATAAGGGTCCATAAGGGGTCCATATTAGTACCTTGAGGAACACCATATTTGTTATACAATAATTTTTGCCACCCACGTTCATATAGCTCAAACTAGAGCTTTTTTTATATTTGGAGAAAAAGAGGCGCCGTCCTCATCCTGGATTCGAACCAGGGTCCCCGCATTGAGCCCGCGGTGTCTTGACCTACTAGACGAACGAGGACAAGAACAAACGCATTTTTCTCCGTATATGAGGATGTAAGATATTATTACCCTTCACAGGGATAACACAATTGCCAAATAATGGTCAACACAGAAAAGCCTCCGGGGCGAGATTTTTGTGAGTTTTTCGTGGGGGAATTTATTATACAATAATTTTTGCCACCCACGTATTAATTAGCTCAAACTAGAGCTTTTTTTATATTTAAAAAAAAAAAACCTTTCACGCGTGCAGTTTATCCAACGCCACCTGGCGGACTATATAATTAACGGGTTTAATGATTAAAAGTATAATAAAAGATTTACATTGTTGTACCGCTGAATGTTGGTAGTGGTATAGTGGTATAGAGGGAGATATGGGCGAAAGAATGATGGTAGTAAAAGGGTGGGGGCGGCATTTTTCAATTTTCGCCTAGAGCGGAGGAAAAACCTAGAAACGGCTGTGCCTATAGACATACAGACTTTATTTTCAAAGTCGGAAATTTAAATTTCGAAACGGGCGTGGTAAGCGCGTTCATTTTCGTTAGTCCCAATCTCTTCGTTATATACGGATCGTACTACCCATTTCTTTATACTTACTTCATTTTTTTTTATTTATTCTTGATATTTCTGTGTTTGCTCTACGAAGAGAACAATTCTCGCTTTTTATTATTCATATATGCTTTACATTTTTTTTTTTATTTCCGCGTGCCGCATTATCGTGTGTGTATGTAATTATTTGCTTGGTTATATTTGTTTTATGTACGATTTTGCCCTAAATAAAGGAATTAATTAATGAATTATGTTTTTATTATACAGTGAAATCTTGTTAATGTCATGGGCTGCCGATTTTTATCCGTAAAAACGGAAGTCCGCACTAAGCTGATGGTAAATTTCAATAGCTGAAACTTCAGGCTATTCAGAAACAAGCATGTGAAAGAAAATCGCCAAAGGTCGATATTTAAATTTAGCGGGTTTCAATTAACACTAATTCGCAACTCTCTAATCCGCAACTCGATAATCCTCCACTCTCTAATTCGCAACTCTCTAATTCTCAAGTAACTCGGTAGGTTTTCAACGTTAACAATAACCATCATTATTGCATTTACGGAAGACCTTTGCCTTGTCCTTTTTATTGCGTACAGACAGAAAAACCAAAAGCAATAGCGGGTTCAATATCTATTGAAACCCGCTAATAAACTGTGTTAACGTTTCATAATTAAATGCAATACTTTTAATGGATTTGCAGACTACCCACAACCAAAATTTTCTTTTTGATTCAAAAATTTTCTTTTTGATTCAAAATTTTTCTTTCCAGAAAGACAACGGTTGCTAATTTTTTTAATGATTAGCATTTGTTAATCGTTTAATTAAAGTCCGAAAATTCACAAAAACCTTTGACAAAAGGCCTATTGTCATAACAAGTTTGACTAAAGGTGCAGAAAATTATCGAAGTCTTTGACAAAAAGTTATCAGGCTATTTGACTTGAGATACTTGCAACCTGATAACTATAATCACTGACAAAATATTCTCATAAAAAATCTAACGATTTCCCAAGGTATTTGATATGAGATTTAACGTAATTTGCGAAATATCGACTAAATTTTAAACAATTTGCGG
The DNA here is from genome assembly GCA_006491805.2 of Dysdera silvatica. Lineage (NCBI taxonomy): Eukaryota > Metazoa > Arthropoda > Arachnida > Araneae > Dysderidae > Dysdera > Dysdera silvatica. Next base: position 176,398,709 of record QLNU02014802.1, read on the forward strand.
GTTTAGAACTGAGTGATAAAATAATTAAATAAGTTTAAATACTCCAAAACTTCACATTTCGGTTTGTCTTTGTTAACCCTCTTCAGAAGCGTTTTTAATCAAAAATCGCCAAAGTTGGCGATTTTCAAAAACCTCCCCCAAATAATAATTCGGGGAAGGCCGGAAGGACCTAGGACCAGTAGTGGAGTAATTCAAAAGTTATGGGGGGTCTCAAATAACTTTAAAGATGATCATATGGTGCAGCCTTGGAGAAAAAAACGTGTTTTGATAGCAAATGAGGGGCTTGAACTCGAAAGATCCCCTTTTCCTACGCTACTGCTTGGGCCCCTTGGAGTTGGGGCCCCTGATATTACTTGTTTTCGACTGTGATGCCAAAATATTTTTATGTACTTTGGAAGTGTTAAAGTATTACGTAAGCATCTTGGAGGGTGGTGCCGTTGAGCTTATTTTCCTGTTAGCCCATGTTAATTTTTGCTTAGGAGGGAGAGGGGTATGAAATGGCCAAAATATTGCTTATGTAATACTTGAACTCTGCCTTTCATGACGTCACACACACACACACACACACACACACACACACACACACACACATACATACATATGTCTTTTTTTTTTTCATCTTAAGAAGTTATGTTACGGTCCGAAATGAAACGTTATGAGATAATAAAATGACTAACGATTGATATTTGGCAACACAAAATCTGTGGACCCCCTGGGGTGTGATGGATATTCTAACTTCTTCAACAGTTATCCCGTTGTGAACAGTAGGATATTGTGAATGGGTCGCACAAAGCTTTCCTCCAGCTGACCTCCATGTGGGAAATCCATCCTGCAATGCCTGTCCTCGAGACGAAAAAAGTCATATGAAAACTAAGTCAAGTTCCTATCGAACTGAATTGCATTGTAATCATATGAGCCTGTTAATTGTTTGCAGCGCAAAACGATTTTAATAAAATTATATAATTAGTCTTCGTCGAGCACATTAATTTTCGCGGATCTGTTTTTTTAAACCGTCTTGTTATAAGTACCATTCCTTGTATCGCCTTTAATCGACCGATATTACGTAATTCCCTCGTTATTCCGCTTTTTCGCGTCACTAGAATCCGGTTCAGTAGAGGATATGTGATGTAACCAAACAAAAGAAGGAATTAATGGAAAAGAAAAACAATCCCGTTTGGCGCAGTTTGGCGATACAAAAAACGCAAAGCAAAGCAGGCACGTGCTTGATGGCAATGTTCTTCGCAATTAGGTCATCAGACTGGGTGAAGGCCATGCATAGAGTGAGAGAGATTGTCCCTGGGGTAGGGAGGCCCCACAAAGGATGCTCTCGCTTTTAATAGAGATTCGACCGGTTTCCTGGGAAGAGACGGTTTAAATCACGCCGCTTTCTATGTGGATCCTTCTTTCTGCAGATTTGTGCGCTTCAGGCTGACTGGTGAAGATTTCTCGCTGTGTATTACACGCCGAGTTCTTGTTTCGTAATTCCGGCAGAGCAGTTCCCGACACACAAGAAAAAAATGCTCGCCACGAAAGAAAACTTATTTTTACCTGCATAACGCAAAATATAGATACATCGCATTCTCATAAAACTTGTTTGCCATAGTTTGGCATTAAACTTATTATGT
>QLNU02014802.1:176405115-176424560 GCA_006491805.2 Dysdera silvatica
TGAAGGTAGTGATCGGCAACTGAAGGTGAGCTTTAAAGCATGATACCTTTATATATTCCTTCCTCTGAGATTCAAACTTGAAAACCACTTGCATATGAAGGGTATGGGTGCCCAAAGAAAAAAATTGTGTGCATTGGGGGGGGGATTACAAAAAGGATTTAGTAACCCTTCCTTAGGATATAAAAATTAAAAGGCATTGTCCAGTGTGTAAAATGCTATGTCCAAAGGGGAACACAAACTGCCATGGGCTTGCTGCATTTTGGATTTTAACTTAAGCACACAGTTCGTGGAATGGTGGGTTACCCTGAGGCCTATCAAATTAGAAATTCCTCATTTATTACTCAGTGAATACTAGACTAATCGATTGATTTGGTAGCTTTCCAAAGAATTCAAACCTTTTTCATTTAGGGCAGTGTGTCCCCAGAACCTTGGGTTTCAGCAACGTCCCTCAAGACATTCCGCAAGCAATTTGTAAAACATCGTCAAAATTTAAAAAAAAAAAAACAATCTGTAAATTTTTTAAATTTTTTCTTGATGACAACCCCAAGACAGTATAAAGTATTAGCTGCCTACTTTTATACCAATTTATTGCTTATTTTTATGTCCAAGTAGTAAATAATAATAATTGACCATTAGGCTTTCTGTAATTAATATTTATAGTGGGGTTCTGTGGCCATTCATGTAGTAAGAAAAAGTCTGCAGGATAAAAGAACCACTAGTCAAAGCTCAAAGTGAATCCATAAATATACATCGTGGTTCCCACTCTTTTGTCCTGATGAAATTCAAGGACTTTTCAAGGACCAAATTATTTTTTTTTTCATGGACCTTACATTTTCAGTCACGATGCACATAATTAAAAATGCGGGACATTATAGGCATAATATTGAAATTAATGTTCAATTATGTTGCTCATTTTCAACTTGGCACAATGCCAACAAAGGCTACCCCTTTTTTTTTGCATCCCTTGTATGAGCTGCACTTAGCGGGTGGGGGAGGAAGGGGCCTATAGGAAGCACTACTGCCCTTTTTCCGAAAATAAGGCGAAATACTTTTTATTTACATTTTATAGCTTTGTGGGATATTCCGCCGCGTTTGTCTATTAAAAACACTTAACGTTTCTCTCCGTGCTATGCTAAGCATTCTCAGAAGTAATTGCCGACCAAGTTTCCCTCTGCAAAATGCAAGACTTTCGCTTGGTTGCTTGGCAGAAAATGAGTGAGTAAAAAATATGAGACGTATTTTATAGTACCCTTTTCTCTGGCTACCCCGATTGGGTGATTTTCGGATTATGTACTTTCATTGGTTGTTGGATGAAGGTTGTCTCTCATTGACCCAGAGGGTGGCGAGTTTAAATTGGCTGAAAGAGGCTCTGAATTTTTAGGCAGGAATTCCAAATTGATGGAACATTAACAGAGTCTTCTCTATTGGAATTATTAGGACAGATTTAATGGCCAAGGCCTCCATGCATAAGCGTGGCCATAATGTATCAGTTTTTGCGATAATCAAGAAATCATAAAAAAAAAAGAATTTGATGTTTTAATAAAATATATCTCACATTTTTAATCGTTCATTTTCTGCCAAGTAACCAAGCGAAGTCTTGTATTTTTACAAAGGGAAACTTGGTCGACTGTTGCTTCTGAGGATGCTCCGCATAGTACGGAGTGAAACGTTAAGTGTTTTTAATAAACAGACGAGTCGAAAAATCCCGCAAAGCTCTATAATTAGTGATGTCAGCAACCAAAACTGTTTCGGAGCAGTCAAATTTACACTTGTACCAAAAGGACATTTTTTTTTAAGCTTTAAAATAAAATATTTCAAATTTTATCACGCATTTAATATTTCAAAATACTATCACAAATTTAATATTTCAAAATACTATCACAAATTTAATATTTCAAAATACTATCACAAATTTAATATTTCAAAATATTGTCATCTATTATATTTACATATACATATCATAATTACTAATAACAACGAAGAAATAAGCTTCGAAAGTATTTTGGAGTAAGTTAAGACAGGTTGGCTTACACACTAGGAAGATTTTTTTTTTTTTTAGATGATAATTTCTGTTGTTCACATATATTCTTTCAATCAATATGAACAAGAATTGCAGACATTTCTTCCTTTGGGTCTTTCAAAAGAATTTGTCCACTTTCTATGTCTATGATTCTATGTCTTTCTATGTCTATGTCTTCTATGAATTTTTCTTCCTTTTCAGCCCATCTCTAATCATTTTCTCATCATTTAATAGTATTTTTGGGGAATTGGCAAGTTTGAAATATTTATTAAAAAATTTACATTTTAAAATCTGGTATCACTTTATACGCCCATACTATATGTCGAACCCCCATCCACCTCAAAAAAAAACAAAAATTAAATTAAAATTTGCGGAAAACGTAGGAAGTGTTTACAATTAATTTTATACTAAAATTAACAAATACAATTTCATTGATATAGCTACTGAAGTGTCACAGAAAATCGCGGAAGGTGTGGGGCTTACGATTACCGTACGTACATTATGTTAAGATAGAAATAGCGAGATGTTTTTGCGAATTATTTTATTTGACAACGAAATTTTTATTCCCAATGTTTTATTTTGCAGGATAGCGGGAGGGGGCGGGCTGCTTCACGAAATTTTTCAGAATTTCAAATTGAGTCAAAAACGGGAGATACGCTTTGGAGGGGAAGGCAAATCGGCAGAATTTTATAAACCACGATTATGCTTTTAAAGAAAAAACGGACTTTTAAGATTTTATGATCTGGACAATTGCCCATACATAAATCTGGAGTTCCCCCCCCCCCAAAAAAAAATGTAACGAAAAATGTAAGTAGAGAGCGCTTGTTAAAAATTTTCTGCCAGAAGAAATAAGAATTCCGTCAATCCGTTTTAACTCTACGACTGCGACAAAAAAATCGCGGAATACCTGGGGGGAGGGGAAGGGGTGTTTGAGATTACTAATGTTCATTATTATTACAAAAAAGAAGATTTTTTTTATGAATAAATTTATTTTAATGACGACAAAAAAAAATCCCGATGTTGTGGAGTGGGGTGGGGTGAACGCTTTTCCAGCGAAAACGAATCGACAAAATTCAACGATAAATTGCAATAAAAAAATTCACTGCCTTTGAGATTTTATGCTCTGAACACTTGACCATACATAAATCCGAAGTTCTTCCTCCCAAAAAAATGTAACAAAAAATTACGGAAATGTAGGGGGAAGGCATTTATTAGGAATTTTCTGCTAGAAGAAATGAGAATTCCGTCGATCAGCGGCAGAAAATCTCAGAATACTTCGGAGGGAGGTCTGCGATTACCGTATGTGCATTATAATTTTTAAAAAATAAAAAAAATGAATTAATATTGAAAAGTAGACAAAAACATTGCTTTCTGCAGACCGGATGTCACTAAAATAAATTTATAACAAAAAATGTTGCATGATGTTATTTTCCTTTCTTCCACACAAAACGTATGTTGTAAAACTTCAGCAGTCCAGCAATACTGTTATCCAAACTAGACGTTTTAGTGTTTCCAATTTCAATTGGCAGGGGATGCCAGATGAATAATTTATGTACTAAACTGGGGCATTTTAGTGGAAGTGAAGATTGTTTTGGAGCAAACTTTGTTAAAATTCCCTTTTTGTAGCAGGACGACGCAAGAGCGTCTTTTGGCGCAATCTGGCATCTCTGTCTATAATGTATATTAATAGACGCCGTGAAAGTCTTCGTGAATGAAATACACCCTTTTCTTACCTTTTGCCAAAATTTGAGAAAAAGGTTCTGAGAAAATTCAAGGACTTTCAGGACCAACTACATTTTAGCAGTTGTTGTGTACTTTTCCGTCCCTACTTAACAAAAAATTCAATGACTTTTCAGGACGTGGAACCATGACACCTCTCTCTATTTGTTCGGTATTTTGTATTTCCAAATTATTTTCTTTAGGAGGCGCTGCCATCAACAACCAATAATAGTTTAAAATGTTAACATTTCGTGTTCACTAATCGCTCCAGTCGATTCCCTATGAAGGTCTACGGCATCAGTCTGAAATGCTGGACCAAACATAAAAAACAGTGCATTATTAATATAAACTCGTTGTTACTAATATTTAATATACTTTATGAAGTACTACAGGCCTGCACAAAAGTTTAGACACAGAGGCAAATTATAAATAAAAGCGAGAATTTGCATTGAACTTCGCCGATATTGTATCTAAATAATCCTAGAACCAATAATAAATTGTGCAACTTAAAAGATTACCAAAAGTACTGAAACAAAATATCCCAACACCGTAATATTGGAATCTGCATGCCACAAATGTTTAGGCACATATGTCAGATTTATGCAAATTAACGGCGCGAAGTTCCCAAGTGATCGAAGGGGCGTTTCCCAGAGTTGTTATATAAGGCCTGAAATAATTTAGAATGCTTAGAACGATGCCGAAGTCAAAGCAATTTACGAATGACGAGATTTTGAAGATTTGGAGGCTGAAAACTAAAGGTAAATCTGTTACTCAAATTTCTGTTGCATTGAACCGTTCAAAGCGAGGCATTTATCGAGTGTTATCCCGGGGTGATCAGTATCAACATGGGGTCGACATTGGGACCTTTGCTTTTTATTTTTTATATTAATGATCTTTTTTTTCTGCCAACTCGATCTAAAGTTCTATGCTTTGCCGACGACACAAGCATCTTTTATAGGGAAAGGAATCTTGATGTGCTGTTTTCACTTGTAAATAATGATATTGATATATATATAAAATATTTTAGAGATAATTATCTCTCACTTAATACAAAAAAACCAAATGTATCCTGTTTTCAAATAAACATAACAAAAACAACTACTTATGTAATACCATAAAAATAGATAACGATATAGTTCCGTTATCGTAGGAGACGAAATTCCTTGGAGTTACTATTCAAGCCAATTTAAAATGGGACACACACATTAACCTATTGTGCTTAAAAATTGGTAGATTTTTGGGAATATTGCTTTATTAAATAGAATTAGTAAGAAGGATCCGGATTAAAGACTTAAACTTAGAATAGGAATTTATCTCTTTTATATTAGAAGGCAGCTGATTCCACAATTTAGGACCTGAAGAACCCACTCTGTGGCAACAGAGTGCCAGACGAGAAAATTGAGGTCTGTAGTTATGTCTACTTGTTGTTGGATAGTTATGTGTAGGTTGCTGTAAATCAATTGGAATAGATAGACTAGTATTTTTAATTTTTTTAAACATTAATAACAAAATTTTATAATTTAAAAGTTGATTAAAAGTTAATAAATTGAATCTATGCGGAACCTCACGGATCGACATTGGTTGTGGTAATTTATGGTTAATAATATTGAAGAATTTATTTTATAATGACTGAATTCTACTTTGGTTAGCCTGTGAAGTATATTCCCAGATCGATAAACAATAAAAAAGATGAGAAAAAATAAAAGAATAATATAGATTGATCAAAAATTTTATAGGTATATAAATACTCATGTTGCGCAATATTCCCAAAAATCTACCAATTTTTAAGCACAATAGGTTAATGTGTGTATCCCATTTTAAATTAGCTTGAATGGTAACTCCAAGGAATTTCGTCTCATGCGATAACGGAACTATATCGTTATCTATTTTTATGGTATTACATAAGTAGTTGGTTTTGTTATGTTTATTTGAAAACAGGATACATTTGGTTTTTTTTGTATTAAGTGAGAGATAATTATCTCTAAAATATTTTATATATATATCAATATCATTATTTACGAGTGAAAACAGCACATCAAGATTCCTTTCCCTATAAAAGATGCTTGTGTCGTCGGCAAAGCATAGAACTTTAGATCGAGTTGGCAGAAGAAAAAGATCATTAATATAAAAAATAAAAAGCAAAGGTCCCAATGTCGACCCTGAGGAACCCCACATAGAGCTGATCTGGCGATAGATTGATTTTCGTTTATTTGCACATATTGAGATCTTCCAAAAAGGTAATTTCTGAAAAGATTTTGCTTTCCGCGTATACCTGCCAATTGTAATTTATATAAAAGTCTATCATAGTTAATGGTATCAAATGCCCGTGACAAATCAAAAAAAATTCCAATTGATGAGTCACCACTGTCCAAAACCGAATATATGAAGTCTGTTGCCGTTAACAATACTTGTTCAGTAGATTTATTTTTAGTAAAACCGAATTGATTTTCCTGTATGATGTGGTTATGTTCAAAGTATTTTAATAATCTATTATAAATGAGTTTTCAAGTATTTTTGTAAACACCGATAATATTGATATCGGTCTATAATTAGCAACGTCAGTTATAACAAGTAATATTGCCAACCAAATTCCTGAAATCTCACCGAACCTAAATTCTAGCTACGCCAGCAATTTCTAGTTTTTTTATTTTTATTTATTTTTTTTTTTTAATTTGGTAATGATCCTGTGGACCACCTGATAAATCACGCAGACCACACTTTCAGAAACTCTGGGGAGAGATACCATTACAGACAAGGTTCAGATCTATAACATTATAACTGAGATCTATAACGTTATGTCTGAGATTTGTAACGTTATGTCTGAGATCTATAACACTATAACTGACATCTGTAACACTATAACTGACATCTGTAACACTATAACTAACATCTATAACACTATAATTGCGATCTATAACACTATAACTGAGATCTATAACGCTATAATTGAGATCTATAACGCTATAACTGAGATTTATAACACTATAATTGAGATCTATAACACTATAACTGTCGGACCGCGACATATATTGCATTGTTTGAATGGTCATTCCACCATCAAATTTAGCTATAAATAATGGGTTTGTGATGATACTGAGTGACCACACTGTACAAGAAATCAAAATTGGATAAAATGGAAACATTTAATGGCACAGGTAACGTTGAATAAACTTGTAAACGTTTTTTGATGGTTTAAGTTTGCATCAGAATAAATTTAAGGATTTTTCCCTGCTGAGGAAGCTAGCAAACTTAAGTCATTGAAAAATGTTCACAAGTTTATGAAATTTTACCTCTGTTATTCGTTCTTTTAATTTTATTCGATTTTCATGGGCTTGTAGTTTCCTTTGTGAAAACGTTTGGATTTAAATTATATTCGATTCTGCAGCAAATTCCATATATATATAAGAGTTAAATTTTAATATTTTAAACTTAAAAATGTCGATGCTGCTTTGAAGAAAAATAATCGTGGTGAAGTTAAAATGTTTTCAATGTTAGTGTTATTTTCGATTCCACCGTAAAAAGAAAGAAGCATGCAAATTAAACCCAGATAAACTTCAAATAATGTATTCATTTAATTACGAGATTTTGGGGTACTTACCATCCTGAGGCAAATAATGCATGTCTCTTTGTATGTGCGTTGTGTATGTGTGCGTGCGTTACTTCATCACATTACAATTAACAGCAATCTCCTCCTTATCAGTATGATGAAATGCTTACATTATTTGCTGATTTCTCCTTCGTCTTCCCTAATGATAATTGAATGTTATCCGCATTCTTGGGAGATTCGTTCTTATTAGTGTTGCCTAAGGTAGTGCGCTGGAAAACAGAGATGCCACCAAACCGTAGAATTTATGAAATCGACTCCATCATTATCAGCGGCGTGTGAAAGGGGGCTAAAGCCCCCCCTGAGCCTCTTCCATGTGTCAGTGTTTTTTTCCTCATTAGATATTAAAGCGGATTTTGCTCTTTAACGCTGAATTACACGATCCTTGCTAATGCCAGAGCCTCCTGACACCCTCATAATTTTTTAATTTCTACGTCCCTGTGGCTGATTGAGGAGGAGGAGGAGGAGGGTTTGAAAAATAATACTTTGATAGCCTTGACAACACTTTCTTATTAAAGCCTAGCCCCTCCCACCTCAAAAATTTAGATTCGTCGTTGACCATCACGTTGCAGCGTCCTCTAATGCAAACCTTGGTACTAACTATATCGAGAAATCATAAACATATGCTATGCTCTTTCTACAACCAGGGGCGGACTAGGCCGCCCCCCCCCCCGAATCGTTGCGCCCTCATGGGTGATAGGACTTGCGCCTCCGAATGTCCAAGGTATGCGCCCCATGAGAGGACCCAGTTCGCCTCTGTCCACAACCCGTCAAAAATTTCAAGTAGTTTATTTCCATATCTATTTGTGAAATAGAAATCGTAAATTAATTAATATTATCATAAACTGATGCGCATTTTTGATAATTGAAGATGAATATGACATCTAACATGTTTTGTATATATAAACATAGCTTATTCGCAAACAGTGTGGGATTTTTTCATTGTTATTTTGTTACAGAAGTCAAATAGAGTGGAGTCTTATAAACCGAGCTTAATTATCTAAATTTGATTCAAATTAAAACCCGTTCTAGAGTTTCTTTAAATTAAAAATTAATTAACGCTTTTAAATCGAGATTAAATATATGTTTAATTACTAAATAAACTAATAAACTGGTAAATTAAATAAGCTAAATAAACTAGTGAACTAAATAGACTAATAAACCAAATAAATTGGTGAATTAAACAATAAACTAATACAAATTAAATAAAACTACATAAGCTAAATAAATACATGAAAAAAAATTCAATAAAAATTCCTTGTGATATGAAATGTCGATTTTTACTTTATTCCCAGTTTTTCGATAATCTGACGTTATTCCGGTTTACACTATGTCGGATTATCTGACGTTATTCCGGTTTACACTATGTCAGATTACTGAGTTACTACTCTACTTCATGAAAGAGAATACTGTATTATGAAAGAGTTCCATGTGACTACAGATTTTGCGAGGAAAAAAAATCCAATCAAATTAAAAATGAAATAACGTTGTAAACGTTGATTTTATTTTCAGTATTTAACGAAATTTGGCGTGACGGAGAAAGTTACGTGAAAAGTTAAATGCTGAATTTGATGGCGTATCTCAGTAAAAACATATTCAACGTTAAAAACAAAATTTGTAAATTTCCGTCGAAAATGCGTATCTAAGTTTTGTGAAAAGTAAATTTTGGATAAGTTCTTTGCCATGGGATTTGTGTTTCGAGAAAAGAAAATGAAAAGCGAGAACAAAATGAGAAAAATGCGCTATTATTTCTCTTTTACGTCCAGAGACGGTGCAGTCAACGCAATTGGTCTTGACAGAAAATGGCAACAAACATGAAATGCCAATTTTCAAGAACCTATGACATTTCGCGAGATCCTGATACTTGAACTAAACTTTAGGGTTCTTCCCCTGGGGACTAAAACGTTTCAGCAAAGTCTTACACAAAAATGATTTTGTGAAAATGGAAAAAACAAGAATGCTTTGAAAAGAGATTTTCATGATTGCTATATGTAGAAAGCACTCAAAAGCATTTGTGAGACTTCAGGGTTGCGAGGGGGAAAAGATGATATAAATTATTCCGAATACATATGAAAATGGAAACGGGGATTTTTATTTAGAAATAAATATTTGAGAGAGATGAATAAATATTATGCTTATCTATTCTGTCGCTTGAACTTAGATTTAATTCCCTTCCCTATCACCTTTTGTTCATTGATCCACAACCACGTACCTTCATTTATCCATCTACTACCACTTTATTTTGTCCATTCTTCCATGGTCGGATCAAGATTTCATGGGGCCCTAGACAAAAAAAATTTCCGGGCCCCTTGTAGTATAAATTAAGTCTGTGTAATTACAGTAGGATCTGTGTTTGACGAGGATCTTGGGATCAACGAAAATATTCGTTATATCCGATCGCTCGCTAAATCGGTTCTGGAATTTAAATTTTAAACTTTGAAAATAAAATCGGTACAGGATCAGAATTCAGGCGGAAATTCGCGAAAACGTTGCGGAAATTCTCTCCGCGATAAAATTACTTCCCTAGTGATAATATGACTGGCAATGATTTTGAAGTAGCGTTAACTCTTTACCAAGCCAGGCCGCTTAAAAAAAAGCGGGCCCTAAACGTTTCTCTATGTCATAATCCGGCCCTCCTTCCACCTCCCTCCCTCCTTTCTTTCCTTCCTTCCTTCCCTCCTTTATCTATTACCATACTACTTCCTTCCTTCCTTCCTTCCTTCCTTCAATCATCTATTACCATACTCCTGCCTTCCTTGCAGTGGTCTAGGAAACGGAGGTTCTCAGGAGGCTCAAGCCCATTGGCGTACACAGGGGAGGTGTTGATGGGGGTTGTAACCCCCATTGCAATGAAATGTTGTATATTAATATAAGAATATGTGAGTTGTATCTCCTCAACCCCCATTAAGCTTATAATCACACCCTTACAAACTGTCTGCGTACGCCTATGCTTAAGCCCCCCCATTGTATAAAACCAACATCATCATTTTCCCTAAGGCCGCGAGCATCACATAATATTCTTTAAACTCACTTAAGCCCCTTATAACCACTTCAGTGTCCCCCATGAGTTTTGAATTTCTATGCTACTGCTACCTAGCTTATCTATTCTAATTTCTTTCTTTGCTCGTTTGCTTAAAAAACGCTTCCTTAGAATTACGCTGGCGCTCTCAATCCACTATGGAGACAAGAAGATGCGTGTCCGAACCGCATTAAGGTTGATTAGTGGGTGTTTGATTTCGTTGAGGTTAGAAGTAAAGTGAAGTAAAAAATCGCGGTTATGTTTGCATCTTATCATAACACCGGATTTCGCTGTATGAGGTAACGGCACAAGTGCCAAAGAATATATGCTACGCCTTTTGCAGTTCGAGAGGTAATAATGCGATTCAGCCCCCAAACATACGAAAACCAACGAGTGTAAGACTACGTTCCTATAAATTTCAGTCTTGATTAACAATAATAATTGCTCGCGTATTTTACTAATTATGATTAAATGGCATAAAAGAAGCAACCATTTTATGGGGGGGTGAATTCGGTGACGTCATGAACACGCGCATGCGGGAAGGATAGGAGACGAAATTCAAACTGCAATGTCACATCTAATCAGGCCTGTAGCTAGAGGCTTGTTACAGGGGGTGCTCATCAAGTTACAGAGGGCGCTTAAAATTCGTAAATATTTTGATGTATTTTATTAATATATTTAATAATACTAAATATAAGTAGACTAATATATTTAAAATTAATAAATAAATTTCTTAAAATAAATTTTGCATTAAAAACTTATAAATTTTAGTATACCTCTCTATAATTTCCCCAATCCTTATTATAAAGTATATGAAGATTCAAACGTATGTAAAAAAACACGTTATATACACAAAATCTACCGTAGAAAGCTATTTTGAATACATTTTTAACGTCAAAGAACAATTCCCATTGTTATGTACAATTTCGTACAAAATAAAAAATTTAAAATAAAATTCTACAATATTTGATTTTGAGAAAAAAATATTTTTCAGGGTGTGGGGTGTGGGGGGGGGGCTCAACCCCCAATAGCCCCAGCCTGTCTACGGCTTTGCACCTAATCGCGGTCCATTTTACTTTCTTTAAAAATGCAAATGTAACGGCAAATCTAAAAAATTAAAATACATTTTGGGATTTTTAAATTGAGGCTTAAATACTTAATGCGAAGTGCGTCCCCTGTTTGTGGCTTTTGTGAACGTCGTTTTGTAAACAGCTGCCGTAAACATCTGTTTGTTTGTTTACCTATTATCTGACATTTTGTTTACGCCACCATGGTACCGCTTTTGACTTTTTTAACCGCCTGCGCCACAAAAACGTATACCCTGTACTGTGCCCTTAAGGCATGCAGAAAATTTTCAACTGATATCAGGCTCAGGCTACTTTAATAGTTAAAAAATTTACACGTTTTTTAATTATCTTGTACATAGTATATATGTACACTTTTTCTTAGTAGATTGCCAATATAATAAAATTTCTTTCCTCCTGGCTTAAATATGTAGTATTTTCAAAAGTGCCCTTGACATAACTAAATTGGCAATACTGTGTTTAATAAATGGATGTACATTATTGAGTAAGGATGTAAATTAATATGTAGAACTAGAGGTAGATCAAGGAAGAGATGAATGGATGATTAGCGAAGATATAGGATTAAGCATATCTGTAGCCTAATTTATATAGCAGAACTTCTTATAGTTCGAATAACACTACTGAGACTGAGATTGAGGTTTATAATAATAATATTTTTCATTTATTTTCTATACACGGTTACACTAGCTGTCCCCGAATTTTAGATGACATTTCAAAACACATATATAGTCCGTTCACGGAAAATTGGCGGGTAGTACCGTTAGAATTTAAGGGAGCCGACGTCACAGACGGCTTGTTTCATTTCAGTAGAGGGAAGGGCGTCTTTCCTAACTGTTGTTTCGCGTCAACTCCCTTGAATTCTAACGATATTACCCGCCAATTTTCCATGAACGGACTATACACTGTCTCTCTCCGAAGTGGGTTACATGTAACGGCCCTGCACCCCCCGCGGGGGGCTTCCACGCCACCCCTAGCTACGGCACTGGGGAGGTTACAGAGTTGCAGCTCCATGTATTCATATGATGTATATATACAAAATGTCACCACAATAGAGAGGTTGCAACCCCCCCCCCCTGTATACGCTGCTGTCCGCTGTGACTGGTAGACTTATATAGTAATTACGCGCCAATTGTTTATCAAGCGGAAGGGAATTTTAAGTCCTAAATAGGGAAGAATTCCTTCAGAGGGAAATTTAAAATCTACGCCAGCTGTTTGGTGTGTCCTGCATTTCTTGTTGATAAACATTGGTTTTGGGAGTCCGTAAAAAGCAATACACGTTCCAACATGGCGCAGCCTGTTTACCTTATGTTCAAAGATTCAATTATTCTCCTTTAAAAAAAAAATAATGAAAATTTTTATATACAAACGATTCGCTAGATAGGCATTTTTTTTCCTCCTTTCCACCGTCTATAAATATAAACTCGTAAATAGTTTATAGCCCTGATTTATTTCCTACACATGGATGTAGGAAGAATTTGAAATGAGTATAAAGCTTAATTTTACTTCTATTTTTTTTTCCGGCAAAACCGACAGTTGACGCGCACGAGCAATTTTTCAAGAATCAAGATCTGTTCGATTCTTCAGACGATTTTTTGTAATCCATATAATTTTTAAATTCCCGCTACGTTTTAATGCACGTTTTTGAATTGGAATCTGTCTTTTTTAGGCTTCTTAAATTTTTAATGGTTTGATTTTCTTTTTTTATGTGTAATTTTTAAATGAACGACTGTGTACTTTTACGTTTTTCTGTTTATTTGAGATTTTTCGAAAATTTTGGGATTTTAGAAAGCGTTTTGCTAATTGACTTTTAAAAAGCTGTACTTTAAAATCGTACCTTTAATTCAAATTAATGATCTAAAAAATTCGTTTTTTTTTATTTATTGGCGTTAAATTTGTGATTTTAAATTTTGTGTTAATTTCCAGTTTTGCTTGCAACTTGGTTTGAAGGTCAGGTAGCATGGGTGACCATATGGGGGGGCAGAGGGGGGGGATTGAGATCTCCCTAGCCGTTTAAAAATTTGATTTGCCCGAACCTGCTATGCATTTACTTTCAAAAGTTTTATAGTTACATTTTAAAATAAGGTACTTTTTAGCTCATTACTAATTGTCAAGCAGTATCAATTATTTTCGTAGCGTTTTGGTATCTTGTACATTCACTAAAATTCTCGATAGCTTTGAGAAGGAGGTAATAATTTTTCTCAACCCCCCTCCCAGAAGTACACGTTAATTTCTCTCAACACCCCCCTCATAGAAGTACTCGTATGGGCATCCATGTCAGGTAGTGTTACCATTTAATCCGAGAAATCGGTGTCTCGATTCAATCGTCTAAAACAGCGGTTCTTTTTTCCTAGACGGCGGACCCCCTTCAGAGACCCCATGGATTAACAAAGTTTAAAGCCCGGAATTTGCATCATACATATTTATTTCTAGTGTTTCATCACTAATTTTCACTATTTAAGGAAAGAATTTTTCGTTCCCTCATAATTTATTCTTAGCATTAAAGAGTAAATGTTCATGTCCTAGTATTTTTCAAACCATTGTGGAACACTGTGGGTTTTGCGGACTTCCTGATACGGTCCCGCGAACTACAGTTGAAGAATCGCTGCTTTAACAGATTAAGTGCCAAGTAATCAGCGCCGTCTTAGTGTAATGGGTGAGCTAACGGAGCCAGGGCCCCCGATCCAAACAGGAATCTCTAAATTGACCAAAAAAAAGATTATATTATATTTTTCTTATTTCAAAAATTTGGAAATTTAAAAGCGTAAAAAGGGCTATAAACACTGATTGAATCCAAACCTTCCGAACGTATTAAGATATCCTTGCAGGTAATGCTACTTTGCCGAATGATATTACTCCTACACGCTAAACATACGTCAAAATAAAATTTTCTACACCCACGGTATTTATAGAGAGTAATTTTCTGTTTATTCCAAGTATCAGTAACAAGTGATATAATTTGAAGGTATCATTTCTAGTCTGACAATTTTCTCTATACATTTAATATAAAATATTCCACTCTACTTTTATCAATTGCAGTTGTGTCAAGTTTTCCCCGTTGCTAAGACTTCTTTTGATATTCGTGTGATATCACTTCGTTCCCATAGTGACAGAAACGATTTTGCGAACATATATGAATTATATCAGAAGAAACGCAAAAAATATCTGAAAAGGCAATATTCGTTTTTGGGCTTCATTTATAGCTGCCAATTAAACGCATCGTTAACACAATGACAACATCGATGGTATATATTAGATTCATTATCGATGGTCATAGCGGTCAGTGCCGAATCAAGCCACGACTCAAAAGGGCAATAGTGCTGGGCGCAATAAGTTGAGAAGCAGGAGGTAATGCGTGTGAGTGGGAAAGGGGGCCTTCCACGAAACCTAAGTCTAGGATATGAAATGGGACACTGCAATAATTCTCACTTATTACGATTTTTATCTGGAGCGAATAATCGTTGCTGCGCAAGTAATAACGATAATCGATTATAAAAATTTTTAATCGAGTGAAATCGCGTTTCTCTTTCGGGATACAAAATTATAACACCACCATTTATGTTTTTTTCTCGAATGGTTGTCTCCGGAAATTAGTCTTTTCATATTGCAACAGGCTGATAGCGTCTCTTCGCTGACTTTAAAAAAACAATCCATACCTATTAACCGCAACCGTCGATAGTCTGTGACTCCCTCACTAATAATTAAGTCCTCGACGACATATAGAACCGGAAGCGAGCAAGCTAACTATTTGTATGACGTCATGGCAGCTGGCCGCAAATCCAACAGCTGTTGATTTTCATTCACGTATTGACCTCATAGCCGAGGGTTTAGGGCTTTTTTTCCCGCCTTTATGGAGACATTGGTATAACCGAGGTTATAATCCTTGGAGAGAGAGAAAACGATGAAAATAGCTTGCTGAAATTTTCTAAGTTTTACAACCATTTATTTTTAAGGCTGAAAAGATATTTTCTGAGCATCATATTTGATGAAAAAAATTTATCATTTTTTTTTTCTTTTTAAATTTATTTTGATTTTGCGACATTTCACCACCACGTTTTTATACCAAATTTCTAGCCAAATTTGTCCGTAAAATAATGTTTTAAACGTTAATTTATTTTAAATCTAATCAAGCATTTATTTTGTTTTATCGAAAGCAAATAATGTTCAACAAAGTTATAAACTTAAAAATGATTGGTATTATTCTGTATCATAATTAAAAAAGAAATATCTAGAAAGCATTTTAGTCACCTTGGTCCTAAGGCCTTTAACCTCTTACCAAATAGAATAAAAAATGGAAAGTGTGTTTTTAAAGCATTGGGTTTATTTAAGAAATATTTGTAAGATTTGTGTGATATTAGTATATAGTGCGTATTAGTTTTGATGGTCAAAAATTGTTATTGTTATAGATATTTAAAGGTTGTGTTGCCCACTCATATATTTTTATAGCCAGCAAAAATGTCATGGGGTGTGTCTATAGGAAATGTCTATAGGCTTCTTGGCTATGTAGGAATTGGGAAAGTAATTGATTGCATTGTTTATTTCGTACTGTGCCTTGTATAGTGTGTTGTATTGTTTTTATAATTGTATTATTATTATTAAACTAATCGAAGAATTTTTCCACCCTCGAAATACTACTTTATATTTCTGCTGTGTATATTGAGTGTTATTATTTTCAGGGCCGCGTTAAGGGGTGTGCGAGCTGGGCAATTGCCCAGGGCCGCTAAAAAAATGCAGTACAATCACCAAGAAATAAGTTTTTAGCGGCCTTTATATACCTTCCCAGAGTATTTGGTCAATTGACCTTTTGTGTGTATGACGTTATATTTCTCATAATGCTCATACAGCTTCTAAATGGTGGTCAAAATAAATATAGACGTTATTTGCCAAATACATTAGCATCAGTAGACTATGCATATTATCATGTTCATTGCAGTGACCTTACAGCCACTACAGAGACCCCCGGTTTCCGATTTAAAAAAAAAAAAAAATACTTACCACAAAATTCTGAGAAGCAGAAATTTATAATTACGTTGTACTGGTATTTCTTTGTGTTTATAATGCGGCAAAAAACCTAAATTTAACCCTTTCATTTATCAACAACATCGAAGTGAAGCAAAAAATGCCAAGTGACTGATATTTCCCTAGCTCACTTTGTTTAGCACTGTCGTCTATTTGTAATTTAAGTTTATTATCTTCCCTTTATCTTTTGCGTTTGGACTAGAGAAAACCTTTATTTTGTAATGCTAAACCCCGATCAGTTATATGTTTATCATTGTGTTACATTTTTAAAGCATTTTTGAGGGCCGCTAACGCATAAACACGCTCCTGATTATTTTTTAGACAGACGAGTTTCAACATTTTTTCACTTCAATTTTTAGAAGTTGCTTCCAGCACATCTAGATAAGCCATCACGTTTTCCTTGCTAACTAAAGGGCACATCCTTTTAAAAATTACCGCATTTCAAAATTCTGTAAACAAACCTCGTTTTATTTTATAAAAAATAATTTTATTAAATAAACAATGATCAATGTAGCAAATGAGACGTTAAGAAATGTTTGTAATAGTTATGTTTGTTTTAAAAAGTAAGTAATCTCTGATGCAAAGGGGAAAGAAAATTGGTTCGAGAAAGTCGTTAAGATTATATAAGAAATATTACAATTCTTTGGTAAGTGTAACACCAAAACCACTGAGAGGAGGCAACAAGTGCCTTTAGAAAAGATTATGTAATGCAACCTAGAAAAAATAATGTGTTTTAATATGTAATGAGGGGGGGGCTTGAGCCCTCTGGAGCCCCTTCCTTCTTACGCCATTGATAGTCTTGCATTTTTTCGATTTATACTTGTTGCAGTGCTTAATTTCGATTTGAATAGGCTTATAGACTAGTACTATAAATTTAAAAATCCCATACAGCATAGAAACTTTAAATTTTCAATTGTGCTCCAAATACAAATGATACAAGCATAGGCGTATTCAGAAAGTTCGTAAGGGGGGTTATAGGTTCAGTGGGGGTAGAGAGCTACAAAATTCTATATTCCATAAACACAACATCACAAATTTACAATCCCATCAACACCCCCTGCGTACGCCAATGGATACAAGATGTAACTGGGAAAAAAAAATCGTCCTTTTCTCTTTTCCACTGTAACTGGTTTACCGGGCAAGGAATCTGAGTATAAAAAACGAAAGAGAGAGGGAAAAAAGGGAATAAGAGAGGGGAAAATGGAATTAGTCAGTTTACGAAACTGACTATTATCACATCCATCAGTTAATTACATTGCTATTAAACTCGCTATACATTTATCGATGCCGGGAGGTATGCAACTAGGGATAAAAATCAAATGATGAAATCAACCAACATCTCTCTTCAATAAATTTTGCTTCTGTGTAAAAATGGCTTTGGCGTAAGTAAGTTGCAATAATTTGTGGATTTCAGGGGCGTACACAGACTTTCATTTTGGGGGTCATGACGCAGTGATACCCTCTGTGTCCGTGCTTGCGGACGGCTCGAACAGCTTTAAAAATAACTATGTAACGTTAAAAAATTTAACATTACATAATTATTTTTTACTATGTAAAAAAGTGTTAAAGAGAAGAATGTACTTTTACCAAACTAAATCGTCAACATTCCTGGATGGTTGCAATCGCCTTCCCATAGCGTCCCAAATGTGCTCTATGGGAGAGAGATCAGGAGACCTAGCTTGCCAAGGAAGTGTTGGGCAAGCTTGAAGACAATTCATAGCAACACGTGCCGTGTGCGGCCGGACATTGTCTTGTTGAAACGTAAGTCCAGGGTGTCGCAAAAGGAACGGTAACACAACCGGTCGTAGAATGTCGTCTACGTACCGCTGTGCTGTAAGTGTGCCAGAAATGACCACCAAAGGGGTCCGGCTATCAAAGGAGATGGCACCCCAGACCATAACGCCCTGTTGTGGGCATGTGTGGCGTGCGATAGTAAGGGCAGGATCCCCACGCTGCCCTGGACGTCTCCAGACACGTCTGCGGTTGTCGTCAGGACACAGTTGGAAACGGGACTCGTCACTAAAGACTATACGTCCCCAGTCAGCGCAGTTCCAAGTTGATCGAGCCCGGCACCACTGTAATCGGACTTGACGGTGTAAAGGCGTGAGAGGTAAGCGGCGTAACGGTCGGCGCGAGCGTAAATTCCGCTCTCTCAGTCGTCTGCAGAGGGTCATGTTGGACACATGTGTGCGGGCCACACGTTGGATAGTTGATAACGACGAATCCGGTGCTGTGACAGCTGCTCTGACAATCGCTCTGTCTTCCCGTTCTGTTGTGGCCCTAGGTCGACCGCTGCCGTCCCGACGCTGACATCTGCCGTTGTTGACCCACTCTTGCCAGCACCGTCCAATCGCCGCATCGCTTCGACCCACATGTCCAGCGATTCTTCGATTCGTCCAACCAGCCTCTTTCAATCCGATAGCACAACCTCTTTCAAACTCTGACATATGCTCGTAATGAGCACGAATCTTTCGGCGAGGCATTGTTACAGTCGACGTAAGATATCCGCAGTCAAAATGCAACAGAAATTTTGACCACATATTGAGAATCGCTCCTTATATACACCTGCTGAATGCGCAGTTCCGATGCGCTGGAGTTCCCGCTATTCATTCATGATGGACACCAAATTTTAATCATTTGCATGTTCGGTCAAACTATCTTTTCATACAAAATTTCATTACAATCGGACAATTCCTTCTTGGTGCGTCGATTTTGTTTTGTTATAGAGTGCATTAGAAAATAGTACAGATTTAGCAAAATTGGCATTGGCAAGTAACGGCTGATGCCTCTAATTACTCCAATGTCTCTGCTTATCTTTGAGCAAATGGCACATGTATGTGGATGTTTCATTTATGATTAATTTAAATTGATTCAAAGAAATAAAGTAATCAGTAGACCAGTGGTCAAGGGCGGTTACCCATCGATTGCTGATCCAAAGCCAACTTGAGTGCTTGTCATGTTTGTTCTCTCTCTACCTAAAAC
>QLNU02014802.1:176424660-176437801 GCA_006491805.2 Dysdera silvatica
CAGATTTATAGGTACAGTATGCCTATAAGAAAGTTGTTTTTAGCCAGAAATATGCCCTCGATTTTTCTACGCATGTAGAAACATAGGGATGCAGTAAAATATGCTTAAGATCAGGGGCGGACTGGATCCTCTCAAAAGATGCATACTTTGAATTACCGGAGAGCACTAGTCCTATCGCCCATGAGGGCGCACCGGCGGCCCAGTGCGCCCCTGCTTAAGATACGGGCGCTTGATTATAGAGGGTGTCCTAACTATTTTTACTAGGTCATACTAGCATGCCCATATCCGTACATGGTGGAGAGTCTCGCAACAAGCTTTTGCTTTTTGCTCTTCTCCAATTCAAACCTACTATTATAAATATTTTCCAAATTTAATCAAATCTTTACTGTATCGTCAAATAGATGTCGCAACGGATGTATCAATGACCACTGTATATAGATTTACTAAACTTATTTCTATTTCAAAGGTGGAGGGGATCTTAGGAACCGGTGCCCTGCAAAAACTAAATTTTTAATGGGACTTGGCTACGGCATTTGCATGCTGTGATTGTATCAATACATGCTGTAAAATTTTTTGAACCTGACATTATTATTAAATCCTGATTAGGCCCTTGTATACTAGGGTAGAAACTATGGGTCGTTTTGTCAAAGTAAAAAACTTCAGTCAGAGTCAGAAATGATTAGTTTCTAGATAGCGACATTTTTCATTTGTCACCTCTTCAATATCATACCTTGATGGTTAACTGCCTTTATCTTGTGAACTATTGTGGACACTGGCGTAATTTTTTCCCTAAAGAACCCTTAATGGCTCCGTGGTTTTTGATCGAAAAAACGGCCAATTTAAAAGTGCAAGTATAATAAAAAAAAAATCGAATTCTGAAGGGGGGAAAAAAGAAAAGACACGAAGCTTGGCTGTTATTTTCGTTTTTTTAAGCCTGGATCAAAAGTCCCCCTTTTAAGGACGCATTTTTTTCTGTTACCTGAAAGCTATTTAAATCGCTTTACAAACAGGTGGAAGATTCATACTTCTATTTCTTTTATTTTAGTTTTATTAACGCTCAAATATAGGGCATTTACAGGGTATGTTAGGCTTCGAAACACGATTTTTTTTATTTAAATTTATTTACATAATTTGTCATTCTTATATGAGCCATCCCATCGAATAGTTGCCATCATTACATGATTGGTGGCCAGAAGATATCTTTCATTTTGCACAGAAGCAGTTAGACAGCCAGATATGCTGTGTGACCCTTTTTGCAACATCAGGATGGCAGCGAAGTTGATATGCGACTTCATTTATCTTGAACAAGAGTTCTTCTTACATCCACATAGACCAGGGGTCTGCAACCCACGGCCCACATGCGGCCCGCCGATATAATTTTTGTGGCCCTCTGGCTCATGAAAAAATACAAATTGTTTCACACAAAAATGACGTCTCTTACTACTTCTGAGTCCTAAATTTATGTATTTTATTCTGTTCACATTTTCACATTTCATAATAAATATCTTAAAGTGAACTAAAGTAATACACAGTCTTCCCTCAATCATGTTTTACTTTAGTTTTCTAGTGTATATGGGCATTAGCGTAAGTTTTATTGATTTGCAGTGCAACAGTGATTTAAAAAAAATTCATCTTAG
This sequence comes from Dysdera silvatica, assembly GCA_006491805.2. Classification (NCBI taxonomy): domain Eukaryota; kingdom Metazoa; phylum Arthropoda; class Arachnida; order Araneae; family Dysderidae; genus Dysdera; species Dysdera silvatica. The sequence continues at coordinate 176,426,298 of QLNU02014802.1, forward strand.
GACTCATCAAATTCTATTCTAAATATGCTGATATGAACATCTTCCCCACTATCTGACTGCATGCTCTGAAAATATCAATATGCAGAAGAACTTACATCCGCGCACAACCCTTTTCAAGAACGAAATTGGTAAAATCAGAAGTTAGGACTAGAAAATCTGACGTCAACCTGGAAAACGCCCTTCGGGCTACAATATCAAAAATAAGACCTGATATTGACAGGCTTGTTAATAATAAGCAGTGCCAAAAATCACACTAAAAGGTGTGATCGAGCATTATACTGGATACGCGTTTGTTCAGTCTTTATATTGCTGGTACAGTAGTGGGACCTGCGGACCAACAATAAGCAAAATTGGCCCTTGTTCTGAAGAAGGTTAAACACACCTGACATAGTCTATTTACTCCATGCCCCCTCCCCCCCAAAAACAAACAAACAAAAAAACTAACAGTTTCAGCTTCTAGAATCTGGATGCCCAAGGAATAAGACCCCCCACTGCCACCCAAGTCTAATCTTTCGGCGATACTTTTGATTGAGAAATTATCTCATTATGATGGCAAAATAGCGTGTTGGCTGAGTGGGGGGTTGAGTTACTGCAATCCTCCCAAAGATGGTGATTATTCTGCCCGCTGCTTCTATCGATTCTGCCTCATGTGACAGTCCTCCTACCTTCTGTGGAAACACAGGCTTCTACCTGCACTGCAATGTAAAGTCTGCATACCTTTAAAAAAATTTATGTATGTGTTTCCATGGGCGCCTAAATGAGTACTTCTAGGGAGGGAGGGGGCTGAGAAGAAATATTACCTCTTTCTCAAAGCTGTCGAGAATTTTAGTGAATGTACAAGATACCAAAACGCTACAAAAATAATTGATACTGCTTGACAATTAGTAATGAGCTAAAAAGTACCTTTTTTTTAAAATGTGACTAAAACTTTTGAAAGTAAATGCATAGCAGTTTCGGGCAAATACAATTTTTAAATGGCTAGGGGGAGGGGAGGGCTCGATCCCCCTCTCTGCCCCTCCCCCCATATGGGCGCCCATGCGTGTTTCTGAGATTAACGGGTCTTGCAAATGCCATATATTTGTGTGTTAATAAAACCAAAACTAGAAGAGATTAGAAGTATAAAACTTCCACCACCAGGGCCGGCTTTGGATGTTATGCCGCTCGGGGCAAAACACGTGTTTTTGCCGCCCCGAAACGACTTCATGTTTTTTATAATAATTCCATTTTGCCGCTCAGGGCGATTGCCCGGCTCGCCTCCCTGCCCCTTAGCGCCGGCCCTGACCACCACTTTACAAAGCAGTTTAAATAGTTTTCAAATATCAGAAGAAAAATATATCATTAATGATGGGACTTCTTGAAAAATAACAACCAATCTGCTTTTAAATTTGTCATTTTTTTTTTGTCAAATCGCATGGAGCTATAATTGATGCTTCAGAAGAAGAAAAAAAGTATTGCGGCATCATCAACAACCGTTTACGAGATAAAAGCAGTTAACTGTCACAGTTTGGTATTGGAGAGGTGACAAATAAAAAGTGTCGCTATTTGGAAATTCAGTTTTTCCGACCCCGATGATGGAATTTTTCCTTTGATAAACTGAGCCATAGGTTCTATATTCGTTTGATCAGTTTTATCAAAAACACCCTCTATATGGACCCTTGGGTAGTTTGGTTTCAACAGGGAGTCCTGTTATATGGAGCCCCCCCCCACACACTTCCATTAGAAAATTCAATTTCTTAAAATGCTTTTTCCAATTTAAAATATTCCCAAACTTTGAGAAATAAAGAACATAGTAATTCGAAAATTATAGGGGGTGGACTCAAAGATTTTTAAAAAATATAAAATAATTCGGCATTAAAGTTAATGTGTTTTGCTATGCAATAGGGGTTGACCCCCCCCTGCCACTAACATTTGATAATGTCAATCTTCTAACGATCTCGTCCGCAGTGGGTAAATAAACATGCACTTTGGAAGGCACGCGAGGTTGCAATTTTCTCTGGAATTACTTGTTATTTCATCACGACGTTGAAATTGCAAGTATTATTAAGATGATGCAAGTTTTGGTAATTCTTTCTTGTTGACTAATTAAAAACGCACCACGTTTATTGTATGGGGTGTAGGAATTGCAGAACACACAGATTTAACTCTGAACTACTGGGAATACGTTCAAATTACGTCTATACCTCCCTCCCTCCCTGCCTGTGTTATCTCCATAAAAGGAAATTGAACGTCGCTGTTCTGGAGTTAATAATATGCAGAGCACAGGTTTCAGAGCACGCGAATTCTAAGGCAACCTTGGATTGAAATACGCGTCATAGTATAAACACAATTACTGTGTGAATTTCAGAAATCATGAAGCTTCTAATGAGGACCAACAATTTGCGCAGTGCCACGGCCGTATAATACTCAGGGCCGTAGCTAGAGGGTGGCGTGGAACATTCACGCCAAGGGCGCAAGAGAGGGTGGTAAAATCGAATGAAATAACTCACAGGGAAAATACATCTGTGACTAGGGGGTGCAATGTAGAAAGTTTTGCCAAGGGCGCAATATTATCTAGCTGCGCTTGTGTATATACTACAGCTATACTATACTTATACAGGTTGGCCATAGCAGTGTCCAAATGAATCCAGGGAGCATCCGTTTATTCTTCCGGTACTCTTATAAGTTGCTGTATCCTTACTGCCGTTCCGGTAATTACAATTTTTTGTTTATTTTAAAATTTCATGGATAGATCGATCAATAACAGAATGTTATAGTTAACAAAATCTCATCGCTAACAGCAAACTTTAATGGTAAACAACGACAAATTTAATGGTTAATAACGAAATTTGATGATTGATAACGCCAAAGTTTAACGGACAGTGACAAAAAATGACAGTTACTGACAAAAATTCATATACAGCAGGACTCGTATATGATGGGAAGCTTAGTATCAAATGAAATGCTCGCACTATTTAGTTGTTCTCCAAATACATTTTAGAGTTTAAAATTCTAAATTTTGAAAATGAATAGAGTTTGTATATGAAACATATGTGCCAAGCGTGGGTCCAGAAAATTTTCAAGAGGGGGCGATTTTTTTCCTATTCCTATTTTTAACCAAGGGCTCGGTATTTTTATTCCATGTTCCATGATATAATCCCTGCTCAAGGCGGGGCGATCGTCCATCGTCCCTTGGATCCACTAGTAAAATGTTCATGCAACATGCATACAGCAATATTCAGCTTTGAATTTGTTTAAAATTTAAGGAATAGAGCACAGTGCCCGACTAAGATTTTTCTGGGCTCCAGACTGGAAAAAGAGAATGAGCCCTTAATGAATGTGGCCCAACGGCATTTTGTTAAAAAATTCAGAGTTTTTCTTTGGTCTCCATTATTTATATCTTTATTATTATTTATATATTATTATTTTATATTATTATTTATATCTTTAATATTTAATTTTCAAAAAGGGAATTCGGACATTTGTAACTAAATAAGGTAAAAATAACGCATGAACTTAAGTAACCAAGTTTCACTGGCGGGTCCCCAGGTCTGGGTCTACTTGGCCTATATGTAAATCCAGCACTGACGACGTATTATATTACTGCTTAAATTTTAATACAATAGTCTACAAAAATATATAAAGGAGTTTACAACTGTAACTATTCCCAAAAAGTTTTATTTAGAAATGTTCAAAAATGTCCCACAAAACCACAAACACATTTTGTTGCTTATCTATATAATATTATATATAACTTATTATATATTGTAATAGTCATAAACATACCACGAATGCATAGCAATTTTTCTAATGATCATCTTCTCTTCCAAGAGCAATTATCGTTATGTTGTACATCATTAATGCCATGTGTTGCACATGATTAATAAATATATCAAGAGTTGTCCACGATAAATGTGCCATGAATTATACATGATTAATACGTCATGATTATACATCATTTAGGTGCCATGATTTGTATATCATTAATGTGTCATGCAGGGGTGGATTGGGTCCTCTCAAAGGGCGCATGCGTTGGATTATCGGAGTGTGCGGATCCCATAGCCCATGAGGGTGCATGTCCTATAGCCCATGAGGGCGCGTCCTATAGCCCATGAGGGCGCACCGAATAGGGGGCTCAGTCCGCCCGTGGTGTCATGATATGCCTTTTTCCGTTTTGTACAATTTAATTTCTTTTGACAGCCTTATGATGTTATGGCCAGTTGATTGTTTATTGAACGTCATGTCAGTCGTAAGTAATTAGTTTTAAGAAATGTTATGACACGTCACGACAGAGTGACATGGCATTTTAAATAATATAATCGATCACTTTCACCGATCGTGCTGCCTCTGTTGGTATTTTTCCTTGTTCTCGATTTAAATTTTTCATCATAAGAGGGGGTGTGGATAATTATCCAGATATCACTGTTAATAATTATTTTATACCATATTCTCCGGATATATTAAAATTCTTGGTATTCTACTCCAGGCAAATTTAGGATGGGATGGACACTATAATATCGCTTTTAAAGAAAATTAATAAACTATTGGGAGTAATAAAACGAATAAAATGTATGATTCCTGTTCAGTCAATAAAACTCCTTTACTCTATTATGATTTTACCCCATCTTAATAACTGTTCTATCATTTGGACATTTTCGGCACTGAAAAACTCAAATAAAATTTTATCGGTCCGAAGAAAATTATTGAAAATTTTGCAAGAGAAGACAGGCGTATTTGTACAGAATCCTTGAAAGTATTATAGAATTCTGCCTTTCAATAAACTAATGGATTTTAATGTTGCTGTTCTTATGTATAAGAGCATAAAAATATGCTTATATAATATTATTAATTTAAACAACAGAACCGATAGATATCCTACGTGTTACAATGTTTGTTTCTTGTGAAGCACCTAACAAATACTTATATTATACGACTTGATAGGACCATGAGTCTGGAACTCCTTGCCCCGGAATCTATCTAACATAAATAATTTACATCTGTTTAAACTTAGGTTGAAAATATACTTACTAAATTGTGAAATATAGTTCTGCCTTGATATTTTCTATTACTCGGGTTTCTGGTTATGTAAACATGCCTTTATTGTTTGAAAGATATAGATTTATCCGACTTGGGACAGTTGATATTGTTACATATCTAGATGCCCGGAATTGACAAAATGCATGGAGTTTCGCAAGTTTTTGCGGATTTTGATCATAGCGTTTTTTATATCTTGATTAGAGTAACTGGGACTCTATATTAAAATATCACAGGAAACTTTACAACTAGGTCTTTATTTTTCATTATTATTTTTATTTTTTATTATATTGGGATGTTCAGATTCTGATTATGGCGATTGTTTTCTTGCTCCTATGAAGAGGTTGATTATGGATTGGGGTAACCATTAGAAACTAATGTATTGTAAAGATTTCCTTACTTGTATAAATAGTTAAATTTGGGTATGTATTATTTACGTTATGATTAATATATTAAAATTATAACCGTATAAATTTTTATATGTCTATCATGCACTATCTGGTCATTTTCTTTTACGAGGACTTTATGATGGTGGCATGGGCGCCCCAAGGGGGGGTGCAAGGGTTGCACTTGCACCCCCTTGGCTTATGAAAAAAGGGGGAAAAAAGGACTGAATCCACAAGAAACTATAGTCCAACAACATTATTCAATTGGAATTTTTCCTGGATGCACCCCCCTGCATATAATTCTTGGGGTCACCCATGGTGATGGTGTCTTAGGTTTCTACCACTTTGGTATAATATAATCTTCTGCATTCAGTGAATATTGTTATTTTGCTACAAATTGATCAGCTTATTTTACGTCGAATTTTTTTTTTTTTGCCTATTTATTATACCTACTGATAATTTTATTATGTGACTATTTGTTAACTATAGTCCTTGTTGGCGTTTGCCACCATCCATTTTTCTTTGTATGCATGTGATGGGGGGGATCGGGACTAGTCTAACTGTATCTACACAGTTTTTTTCCTGATCTCCAATTAGGACGATATTTGTTGTTGGTGGTATTATTCTTCGTAAGTTTAGTTTGTATATGGTCTTAATGAACAAAGTAAATTGAAAAATTGGAATTTTGATTAGCATTTGACGTTGCAGAAAATGAAATAACGATTTCTATGCTTCAATACGCGTTCGTGTATTTTACAGTAATGACTGACATTACTATAACATGCCTGGGGTGCCTGTAAAGGACTTACGAAACACTTAATATGTCGCCACAGACCATGAATGGTCAGAGGACAACACTTCAAGTAGAAATATAGGATTCATATAAGTCATATGGCACCTGATGCGAGCCCAAAATTTGGCGTCCTCTTCCCGCTAAATATTAATTATTTACAAAATAATTCCTTTTATGGAGCCAAATGCAATTGCACCGGTCGCACCGCCCTTAATCCATTACTGCCTCAAGAAACGCTGATTTAATGGCTTCAGTGATACCAGACTGCTATGAAACCATTAGTAGATTTTTATCTCGTAATTCTACATCTTTTAGTCTCGTAAACAAAGGAGCTGAGAATAGAAAAGGGGTATCTACTCGTATGGATAATGCATTCTGTGGAGTGTCGAATTCAGGGGGTGTACCATGGGAGTCCCCTAGCGAAAAATCCACAGTTAAATATGCATATAGTTTATTTTCTTTATATATGTATACAGTTGAACAAGGAACATTAACTTAGTTTGAATTTTTTGAAAATCATCTCGAATGCAGAATTTTATTATGGGGGACGGTTTCGGGGCCCCCACCTGGAAAATTTTTAGTTTCGGACTGTGTTAAATAGTTTAGGTAAATGTTGTTATATTACTAGCCTTCCTTTATGCTCACCAAAATATTTAATTTACGATAATGAAGTAGAGTTGGGCTTTTCTTTAATTAAACTATATGGTTTAGGGTAGATTATAGTCAAGTATGACAGAAGGATAACCTAGTAAAGGAGACATATACAATAACCAAAAACGATAATTTACAATGTAATTAATAGAACAAGTTTAAATTTAAACTATAAAAACATTGTAATTATTTTACTTTTTTTATAACAAGCAACTTTTTAAAAAACTTGAAGTTTATAGTGCAAAGTCGAGCCATCTTGGTTTCTTTGAAAATTTGTCAATCACTTTATTTACATCAATATGAATGTCTCTATGGATGTGTATTAAAAGTTTCTCTTCTGTCATCCGCGTTCGAAGCCAAGTTTGAAGGCGCTTCAACAAAAAAAAAAACAAACTACATTCTGCTGAAACAACCAGGGGCGCTGAGAACCAACGGCCCATGACCCCTTTCTTGGGTTGGGCCCCCCACAGCATAGGTCCTTGCCAGTGCAGGCCCCTAAACTTCGTCTGGGCCCCTGGGCTGCAGCTCCTGCTGCCCCACTCCCGGCGGCTCTGGAAGTAACACTTACTAAAAAACGTAGTTTGAAGGGCGAGAAACTTGTAGATTCGTGGAAAAGTCTGGATCGCATTTCTCCAAGATTTGGAGACTTTAGTGTAAGACTTTTGTTAATTACAGTTGTAACAAACAACATATAAAATATTCTTCATCGTCTTTAATTTTTTTTCCTATTTAACCCTGACAGTGGGGGTGGGGCGGATCGCCCGCTCCGCCCATCGCTGGATACGCCCTTGCTAAAAATTGGAATGAGCACTGCCAACAACTCAAATGCCAACACAGCCAATCAAATAGTATTTTATTAAAATATATATATATACCCACGGTGTTACGTATTCTCAGTTTTTTGTTTAATAGTTTTTAAGAGTCCATTTTTTTGAGTATTTGTAAATAAATTATTATTTTCTTGAGCACGGCGTAAATACAAACACGACTAAACCCCAACATACTGTATGAACTCCCATACGTTTTCTATGGTCTGCGTACATATGGTAATCGGCTTTCTAGGAGTCCTATTCATTGTCTATAGACATACATATTTCGTTTTATTTCTTTATCTGAAGATACAATATCTGACCTATTATAGCTAACATCTGCCAAGATTTTGGCATCTATAAAAGGTCTCCTCAAACTTCCAAGTTCTCATCAGTATTTACAAAATCCTTGTAAGAAATATTTGTATCACGTTTTACGTCTTCCCAGACATCACGATCCTTTCACTTGTTCAGAAATGTTCACCCGGAAAATTCGTCTAGGGAAAATCTGCGACGTGGCATCACTTTTATTTGCATCTTCAGATAAAGAAAATCTTCGAACTAGCTAAAAAAACTTCCATTTGCAGGCGATTTTTTTAAGATCCGTGGGACCACAGAAAAAGTACAAACTATCCACGATGTCAAGTCAAGCACGTTCGAAAATTATACGAGTTCAACTATAGTATATACACCAGGTGGTTATAATTAAAGTCTATCCGTTTAGAGCTCTCTGTAGGCAGGGGCGGACTGGGTCTTCTCAAAGGGCGCATACCTTGGATTTTCGGAGGGCGCAAGTCCTTGTCCATTCGGAGGCCCTAGTCCTATCTCTCATGAGGGTGCACCGGCACGGGGGCCCGTGGGCCGGCGGCGCAGTCCACCCCTATCTGTAGCCCGAACTAAGAAGAATGACACCAAATTTTGTACATATACTATTCAAGGGATGTTTTGGGGGAGAAGAATACCAAGGGGTAAAAAGTTCCAAAATTCGCCGATAGAGAAGAATGTGGCGCTCTAAAAGCGGAAAAGTGGGGAAAAAGCACAAAAAATGAGCAACTAAGCCAAATCTAAAATTATATTTTCAGTTTTTAAGTTTACGTGTTGGAAAAATTAGAAGAAACTTACATAAATTTCCCAAAAATTGTTATTTTAAAATAAAATGAAAATAATACACCTACGTCAGTGAAAAAATTGACATAAAACACTTTTTCCGTTGAAACCCTTTCCCGTGACATCTGTGTAAGTTTTAGTTTTCGCAACGGTCAACTTAAAAATGAAAATATAATTTTTGATTTGTCTCAGTTATTAAGTTTTTATGCTTTTGCTACGTTTTCCCGCTTTTGGAGCTCCACATTTTCCTCTATCAGTGATGTTTTTTTTTGTTTTGTTTTTTTTGGGTGGGGGGAAGGAATCCTTCTCCTTATTTTTTGAATAGTATATACACAAAATTTAGTGTTATTCCTCTTATTAGTTCGGGCTGTGAGAGTTTTCAAGTATTACGTAAGAACCTTGTGGGGAGGGGTTGCCGTTGGTCTTATTTTCCTATGTTAGCCAATGTTAATTTTTGCTTTCTGAGGTGGGGGTGAAATGGCCAAAATATTGCTTACGTAATACTTGAACTCTCCCTATAGAGAGCTTTAAACGGGGAGACTGTGATTGTAACCACTCTATGGGAGAGTTCAAGTATTACGTAAGCACCTTGGGGGTGTTGCCGTTGGACTTATTTTCATATGTTAGACAATGCCAATGTTTGCTTACTGGGGGGGAGGGGGGTTGAAATGGCCAAAATATTGCTTACGTAATACTTGAACCCTTCCGAAGGGCCAATGGAAAAAATGTCTGAGAAAAGAAGGGCCAATCACAGAAAAAATGAATGTTTACAAATTTCATAATTTTAATTGCAATTGAAATAACTGCAATGTTCACAGCTGCAACCCTCTTAAAACGATTATCATCAGGGACATATCGAGGGGTGCCTTTATCTCGGATGCTACTAAAGTCACATCTACCAAATTTTATAGACAGATAGTACACATGAGTGCCCTTATACACGCAACATATCATAGACATACCGAGAAGTGCTGCAGCTGAGTATTCATGCGGCTGCTATTGAAGCCACATTTACCAAATTTCATAGACAGAGTACACGAGTGCCTTTAACATGCAACCTATCAGGGGCATATAGAGGGGTGCCCTCTTGGTGCAGTATTGCCCAGATGCTCTTGCGCCATAAAAAAATCCAAACAAACAAGGTGTGTCCAGGGACAGACTGGGCCGCCCGTGCGTCCCCATGGGCGATAGGACTCATGCCCTCCCACAGTCCAAGATATGTGCTCTTTGAGAAGACCCAGTCTGCCCCTGGGATGCCGCAGCCCCTTATTATTTATCTTGGCTGCTATGAAAGCCACGTCTACTAAATTCCATGTACATTTCTGTATCAAATCTTACTGATTTGTGTAGTTATATTTTCATGATAGCAATATGCAAATCGAGTGGGTTTGATAAGGATGATTTCCTTTGATGTATCAAATGATGTACCAACTAATTTCTATAGCTATTAAGTAATTTCCATTAATAATTATGCATTTCCTCAATTAGGAAATTAGAAACTATTCTCGTACTTCTTTGTCTATAACTATTTTTCTATTGGCTAGTTTATCCAGCTCATTTTTTCCGCTTATCGTGATCACCTAAACTGTATGATAGACATTTTCATCGTTAAATGTTCCATTTTTATTGCCTTAAATCCATTTTTTTAAACTTATATCTTTCTATAATGAAGAAAATAAGCGAGAAAGGTACAGACATGAACATAAACATTCACATGGATCGTGCAAATGCTTAGGTTAATGTATTCAGAATGCAGTTAAACCTGTGTAAATCAATATAAGGGCTATATGAAATATTTCTTTATTTCAGCCTCGGCTGAACGGAGTTCTTCCACTACGAAGCTTATTAAAACATAGCTACAAGCAAGCAAAGCTGGGAAACCCCTTAATAATTTCGCCGTTATATCCACAGAGCGTGAACTCAGCAATGCTCTTGTGATTAATTCTGACATAGTAATTGACATCTCAAAAAGGACGACGATTTCAGTTTTCGTTGTAAATATTCATTAAATGAAGAAATATGTTGAAAGAAATAGCGAAAATAGAGATAAAGAGGATAATAAATAGTAGAGAATAGGAAGGTAGTGGAGAGTAAAGAGATATAGGATAGTAGAGATTGAAGAAAAAACAGAAATAGAGATAAAATTGCGAAGAAATATGAGAAAGTATTAATTGAAAATATTCATGTTTTCATCTTTTCACAGCCCAAATTAACTGTGCTAAAATATTAAAACAAAAGTTCATTCTGAAGCGTGTTATTTTTTTTATTAGGTATTGTATAGTAGACTTCGGAGTATAACCATGAGATATATGGTGTAATTCAAATATGTATTTAAGTATTTGTTTATGTAAAATAAATACCGAAAACTATTATGCATGTTAAAATAACATACGTTTTCTATCGGAGTGTTTCTCAATTGTCCCAGAGATAGATTCCTTATTCGGAGGTTTTCGTTCTTCAAAGGTGTCCGTTAATGGAGGTTTTACTTTATATTTGTTAAAGCTAATGTACGAAAATGATGGCCCTCCTCTTCCGTTGTACCCACTGCGGACAACCCCCTTTTGGCACGCCACTTGGAAGAACCCGCTTTCCAAAGTTACCCCAATGAAGGCCCACCCATTAAAAATTTTCTGAAACCATGCCTGCGTGCATGTAATTTTTTTAATTTGGTGCATACAGTGCACCTAACTATTCAAAATATGGCTACTTACGTTTATTTTTCAAGAACAGTGACCTATAGAATAACTT
>QLNU02014802.1:176437901-176476299 GCA_006491805.2 Dysdera silvatica
GGTTGCGCCAGGCCTGCACCTTTACCCGATGAAAGAAACAGTCGCTTCTCGAAACGTAGTATTTTTAAACATTAAACAAGTATCTAAAAAAGTTATGGAATGTCCTAATGAAATTTAATATCGTTCCGTTATCAATTATAAAATTATAGACAGTTTTAGATGGAATTGTGGTTCACGAAGTCGTTTTATCCGAAATGGGGTTCTTGTAAAATTTTGGACAGAATTCTAATTTACATGTAATTTTAGATAGAATTATACTTCAAGTAATATTGGAAAGAATTCAACTCTAAGTAATTTTGGACAGAATTCTAGTTAATATTTCTTACTCATTTTATAAATTGCTAGTTTACAGAAGATTCTAATTTACGGAGAAACCTTATCAAAATTCACAGAATGCTCTTATCATAATTCTGGTTTACAAAAAATCTCTACGAGAATTTCCAGGAAATTTCTATAGGATTTCTGGTGAATAAATAAATTTTGTCAAAGTATCGTACCGATATCTTGGTAAGAATTATGATTTACAGGAAATCCTGGTAAGACTTCTAGTTCACTGAAAATTTTGGTATAAGAACGCTAATTAAAAGTACGTCGCGATTTTCATCACGTTAACAAAATCTCGTGTTCAACAAAATACGTGATTCACCTCTATAGTTAATTTTCCCTATGCGATCGAGGACCAGAAATCGATGTGCGATCGATTACATCAACTAAATAATCAGATAATCTTCGTAACGTTTGTACATATTTGGCGGTACATATATATACAAATACAAATGCCAATTAATTTTTTGTAATTGATTATGAAAATTATATATAATTTCCATTTTTAAAGTTTCGTGTTTTTATTTCTTTTTCTTTATATTGAGTTTTTTTACTTATATCAATAAGTATCAATCTGTAATCGCATGTAAATACAAAGTATTATTATTTCAGTGTTTATACTATTAATGAAATTTTCGCATTTTTAATAATTCTAGTTTTGTACATTTACTATGTTTATAAGTCCATTTGATTTCCATTCGTTTAGCAATTTATTGAACTAGATTTTTCTTATCAGTATCAATATTAAAATCTCCCAATATTAGTAAATGATTATGATGTATTTTTATTTATTTTTCTATTGCCATCTCAAAATTATCTATATATATTGATGGGGTCTATATAATGCTACTAGCATAAATATTTTTGTAGTTATCGATAATAGTTCAAGGTCTATTTCTATAAATGAATCCAACTCTATTTGTTCAGTTTCAAGGTTTTTTTTTTAGTATATGGATATTCTACCTCCTTTAGAGTTTTTTCTGAATAATGCAGATTCATTATAATTATCTATGGAGATTTCTATAATTCTCTATTTAATAATTCTATTCATTAATTCTCTATTCAATATAATTATCTATGGATATATTCATTATAATTATCAGAGTCACCGTTTTTCCACGTTTCCACTATAACGATTACTTCTGGTTCTTTTAATTCTTGAATAATATCATTTAGTAAGTCCATTTTATTTTGTAGACTATTGGCGTTCAAATATAGTATTTTCGTCGACTTTGATGTTTTTTTAAAATTTTGTTGGTTTTCGTGATCTTTCTTTTCTTCTTAATATTAACTTTAATTGAGTTGGCTTTATTATATTTATCTATTTCTTTTCAAAAATCATTTGGGTCATTTATAACTCGAATTTCAATCTTTTCCGTTTCCTTATTTTTTCTCATAAAAATCTTTCCTTTTTTAGTCCACACAAATTTCCAATTATAATTTTTTGCGAAACGTCGAGTTCCTATAAATATACTAACGTCTTTTTTTGTCAAATGTTCGTTCATGAAGATACTACCTTTTAAGTTAATTTCTTCCATTCCATTTGATAGTCTTGGGTCCTTTCTTTTCATCTATATTTCATTTCTTTTATCCATGTCGTTGAATCTTATCAAAATGTTGCTTTTTTCTTGTTTTATTGATTTGCAGTCTGTCTGCTTCTTCAATATTTCCGTCCGATATATCAATATTCAAAGTTTTACATATTTGTTTAACTTCCTCTCTACAATTTTCTTCTCTTTTTAGTGGCTATCCAACGATGATTAAATCTTTGCATCTGCTGTAAGTATCTATGTTGTTCATTTGTCGATAAGCATAATAATAGTTGTCGTATAATGTATTCATTTTTTTTATCTACTTTATCTTGTCATCATGTACTTTCTTCCTTCATTAATTCGATTTCAGTAGTTGTAGTTTGAATATTTTTATTTGTTATTTCGTTTTATTTGATATATGCGAATACTAATGAAACATGTGCCTTCCTTTTCAATATTGCGTACGATAAACCAGGGCCCCATTTGAGTTCGATCCCACTGGAGATCCGAGAACGATACCCCGATGGAGAAGAGGCTGATTATGCGAGACTCATTCTCAGAGATCAAACAACAAATTCTTGGTGGTGGAACGGGGGGAGGATTGTGAAAGGATATTCGGGAGGATCCAAAGCAATAACCAGCGATTGTCCGCGATCATTAGGACATGATGAATTTTCCAGGCTCGCATTATGCACCCTTTTCCATATCGAGCTATTATCATAGCTCGCACAGCCGGTACGATGATCCAACCGCAATTATTATGTATGATCTAAATGTTCGTAATTCTTTTATCTTAGAGGGGAATTCTCGTTTGGTCATTATCTTAAGAGCGTTTACGATTTAAATCGCAAAATTTTCTAAACGATCTAAAATTCTATTTCGTTCGCTCTTTTTTCTGAAGTTATTATTAGATAATAGTTTTAACGATATGCTTCAGCTTTTCAATTGTGAATGCATTATTTAAATATATTTGAAACTTTATTCATGTTTCATTCTTTAATATTTCATATGTTATTTGTCAGATTTTAATGGTTCTGTGGATACCTTCTTGAAAATTGGTCTTGAAATAGAAAGAGAAGTGAAGGGGGTGAATTTGCTAATTTTATTATTTTAAATTTCAATATTTTGGACATTTTTGATAATTTTTTAAGTGAGTGCGGGATAAGTATTTTTCGAATAAGAAATTTTAGAAAAATATTAAAAATGGTTTAATGTTAATCAGATGAAGCTAAACGTAGAAAAAACCAAAGTAATGCCATTTTCAAGTAAGAATAAAATGTACATAAAGATATAAAGAATATTTGAATTACAGATAATAATAAAAAAATTGAAATTGTTGATAAAATTGAATTCTTAGGAATTCAATTCCCTAATAAGTTTAACTGGAATGATTGTATAAACAAAACAACAAACAAAATAAATGAAAGGAATTCTAAGAAAAATTAACACAACGGTAAACGAAAAATCCAGCATAGAACTTTATTATTCATTAATCTACAGTTATCCTGCATGTTGTAATTGTGTAAGGGGACCTAGGCCTGGTAACTAAAAATGTGTTGAAAAACATACAGAAAAAAAAAGATGAAATTAATTAACAGTGTTAAAAGCTTAAACTGTAAAAACTTATTTTTGAAATACAATATATTACCAATAAAACATTTACACGAATATAATAGTGTCTTGTTTGAAATGTATGAAAGGATAAAGGAAGGCAATCACACAGAACTTATAAGAATAAAATTAAATGAAAATGATAGAAATGTGTATCGTAAATACAATAACCAATTACTTCCAGAAATAAGGACCGAAGTAGGAAGGAATAATGTAAATTAAAAAGGTGCAAAACTTTGGAATGAACTACCAGAGGAATTCAAAAAATTGAAAAGTAAAGAAACATTTAAAAAAGTCTAAGAAAATATTTGATACAGGGTAATGGAAACTAAAAAAATTAGAAAAAAAAAATCGCAATTGAAAGTAAATATATAAAATGATGAGCGATTCCCAATTGGTTATGTGTCATGTTGAGGAATATGAAAAATACATATGAAAAATATATTTTGTGACAAAATGAAAAAAAACCTAACGTATCTTGAAAAAAAAAAACATAAATAAAATTGAATGATGGTTTTAGTATGCACTGATTATTATTTTTATCCTTCATTCATATTTTATTTTCATTTTTCATTCTTCCCACAGAAAGAAGAGCGTGAGAGAAAGGTTAATGGTTATGATAGCGTGTAAGTAAAATACGTATATAACTACAACAATTATTTTATAGCTCGTATATAACCACAACAAATATTCTATAGCTCGTATATAACCACAATAATAATATTACATAATAATAATATTACAGCACGTATATAATCACAACAAATCCTTGATTTAACAGACTTTGAAGGAAATGGATAACCTTTTTAATAAAAAAATTCGTCAGAAGAAATTTCACTAAAGAAACATCTACATTGTAGAGACTGTACATCATTTTCATTTAATTCCATTTTATTTTATTATTAAAAGTATTGAACGCGTCTACGTTATTACATAATATTAAAATTAATAAAATTGCAGTGTTATATTAAAATATAACGTTTTAAAATATTTGTAATTTAGCGTAAAGTCGACCCTGTTTAATAACGTTACAGATAATCAAATACCCTGCTTATAAAAATTTTATTTTTACCAAACTTATTGCCATAGGGCCAATGTTAAATTTCTCCGTTTTAGCACATAATCTTCACGGGTCGTCCTTGGATAGTCGAAAGAAGGCTGAACAATCTTATCATCTTCATATTAGGAAGTGGAATACAAAAGCTTTGAAGATTTCGTTCAAGTAATTTTTGATTCAGATTCTCTTTGACGTAAATTATGAGACAGATCTGTCAACAGATTTTTTTTAAGTAATGAAGTTTATGAATACTTATCTACAATTCTTCTTCCATTAAAAAATACATAGGCACATACGTATATCATTTGTATTTCTTGCGCATAGCATCATTTTTTTTTCAATATTACTTCGTGTAAGTTACGCATGTAGTCGACATTAGTAGCCTAGTACATTTAAGTACATATGCATGTCTTGCCCGGTACATTTAAGTATATATGCAGCTATGCATGTCTTACCCGGATAGTCGAATACCCCGTTTAAGGGGATATTTGCTGGAACCGTCAATATTCGTTTAAACGGAGCCAGATGTCCTTTAAATTTAACCGCCAATCCTTAACCTCCCATCGGTCCATTTAATTTGAAGTCTCCCGTATATCTCAATCTTTTCATTTTAGATTTCATTACTTTGTTAAAGCGTTAAAAGTCGTTGTTTTTCGTAAGTAAGTACCCTAAGAGTTGAAATTCTAAGCTTTAATTTTAAATTGAATACACTAAAATACGAGTCAAAATTCTAAGCTTTAATTTGAGGTTGAATACACCAAAAATATGAGTCGAAATTCTAAGCTTTAATTTTAGATTGAATACACATAAATAAGGGTCGAAATTCTAAGCTTTAATTCTAGATTGAATACACTTAAATAAGAGTCGAAATTCTAAGCTTTAATTCTAGACCGAATACATTTAAATAAGAGTCGAAATTCTAAGCTTTAATTTTAGATTAAATACACTTAAAAAAGGACGGAGGGGGGGAAAGGTGAGAGGAAGATGGAGGATGTGAGGTATTTCAAAATACCTCATTTTTAAAAATGAGAAATGACGCACTTTCCGTCTCGGAAATGTATAATTAAAAAATATTTCTCAACTCCGTTTACCCAAACTAATGAAGCAATAAGCAGACGATGTTCAAAGAAGCAGGGAGTTTTCTTCCCCTCGTAAAAAAATTTCTTTGATTTATTGAAGTCGACGTAAGACTTACCCGCTGCGCGTTATGGCCACTACGTGCGGAATGTTCGTAATCTGAAAATAAAAAACATAATAAAAGATAATAGAACGGCTCTAAACGGATGTCACGATTCTATTATACCCTTGGAATTTTTCACTTCGGTCACGTGGTGTGGAGGCGGCCAATGGGAGGGCGCAGTCTTTTGATTTTTTTTAATAATTATTTTCATTTTATTTTTTACGTTGAAAATAATTCCTGGTGTACTGACTAGCGTTTTTCGTCCCCCCCTCCCCTCCGTTTTCATTATCATAAATTTTAAGAAACTTCGTCATTTTAAAAGTGATTTGAGTAGTTCTTTTCTTTTTTCTTCCTCCTCCCTGACTCCCGGATCATTTTTTTTTATATGGAAAGTTTGAGTATTTAATAATGTATGGCTCTTTAATTACCTATTATCAATTCACTTAAGATCAGTGACGGCTCGTTCATTAGAGATGCACAACACCCTGCAGTTTATTTTAATTTTTTTTCATGGGCATTTATACTATGTGTCTGCCCGGACATTAATTCTTGGGGTCGAACGCAAGTGGGAAAATCAATCGATGTTCTAAACCTACGAGAGAAATTTGCTTTTGCGCTGCAGTATACGCAGCTCTTCATTTTTATATATTGGCTTCTAAAAATTCTTTATGGTCTCGTTTTAAAGCTTTTTTAATGCTCTATATTTTGATATCGTAGGTATTAGATTTTAATTTTAGGAAGACAAAAAACAGAAATTTATTTTTTTTCTCTTATTTAAAATAGTACTCTAATATATTTTTAGACCGCTGGAAAGAAGGGCCTAACCACAAATTTCATCTGGGTAAGATTGATTCACTAGTTTAGTTTCTGCACTAACTATGCTGAGTGCAGAAGAAAGAACCTGATAGATAAAATTGGTAAATTCGATGGAAAAGCTATTGAAGTGTTCGTTCTACGAAAAAGAGAAAAGAACGTCTCTTATGTACAAATAAATGGAATATTGAATCCTTTCACAATTTTTTTTTATATTGTTGTATTTTGCGTTAAAAATCTAATTTGGTTTTAAGATACAATTCTCTAATTGCATTGTCACATTTTCAACTCTTGGTGCAGTATAGCCCAGAATCTCTTGCGCCATAAAAAATCCAAACGAACATTTTCAACTGACGAGCCACAACTACTCTAAATCAAAATTTCTTATTCTTTTCATGTGCATTTTCCAAAACTGCTCTACATATATTTGCTCAGACTGCTCAAAACTGCTTTATATATTTGTCTAGACTGCCCAAAACTGCTCTTTGTATTTACTAAAGCTGCTCTATACGTTTGTCAAGAATGCGCAAAACTACTTAGCAGGGCTGCGCCGAGAATTATGTTTAATTGAGACGAAGTTCTAAAATGGCGTTGCACCCTTTCCTCTGCCACCAAAAAAAGCTTGGTTTTTAATGCTTGCAATATCAAATGGGTAATTCTATCATCATCATCATCATCATCATCATATTCAACCATTATCTATCCACTGCTGGATGAAGGTCTCTCCAAATGCTTTCCACACAAGTCTATCCTGAGCAATTCGCTTCCACGTCACCCCAACCTGTTTTCTTATTTCATCCACCCATCTAGTTTGAGGACGTTTTCTAGGTCTTCGGTGGTCTCTTGGAATCCAGTTCAGAATTTCTGTTGTCCATCGTTGATCAGTTCTTCTTGCAATATGCCCAGCCCATCGCCATTTCAGCCCTTTTACTTTAACAATGATGTCCTCTACTCTAGTTTGCTCTCTCACCCAAGTGTTCCTTTTTCGATCTCTCCTAGTTATTCCAAGCATGCACCTCTCCATGCTCCTTTGCGTTGTCTGTAACTTTCGTATTGCTCCAACTGTTAGACTCCATGTCTCTGATCCATAAGAGAGGACTGGCAATACACACTGGTTGAAGACCTTTCTTTTTAGACACAAAGGCAATTTCCCCTTCAGGATAAAACTGTTTCTTCCAAATGCACTCCAGCCAAGTTTAATACGTCTGTTGAGTTCTTTCATAATGTTGCCATCCATTGAAATCAGCTGGCCAAGGTAAATATATGAATCAGCAATTTCTAGCTCAATGTTGTCAACTTGTATTTTTGTTTCCTCTACGAAATTATTGAACATGATCTTAGTTTTTTGTAGGTTCATCTTGAGTCCAACTTCTTTACTTCTAGTTGAGAGCTCCTGTACCATGTCTTGGAGTTCTGATGGGTTCGTTGAAAAAATAACAATGTCATCAGCAAACCGCAAATGATTTAAATATTCACCATTTATTTTTATTCCCTTGTTATTCCAATTTATCTGCTGAAAAATCATCTGTAAAGCTGAAGTAAAAAGTTTTGGAGAAATGGTATCTCCCTGCCTCACCCCTTTGCCAAGTTTGATAGTTTTGGTATCTTTATGTAACCGAAATTTTGCACTTGCATTTTTATACACACGTTTCACCATGTCAATGTACACATCCTCGATGTCTGTTGATCTTAAAGAGTTGATGACTGCTGATGTTTTAATAGAGTCAAAGGCCTTCTCATAGTCAATAAATGCCACACACAATGGAAGTTCATATTCATGTGTTCTTTCAATTAATTCTCTTAATACTTGAATATGGTCCACTGTACTGAATCCGCTTCGTAATCCAACTTGTTCTCTTGGTTGAGCTGCATCTAATTTTTGCTGTAGACGATGTATTAGACTTTGGTGAAGATTTTATAAATAGTAGGTAACAAGCGACCTATTAATGGGACGACCTACTAATTTTTCAAATCCTCTTTATCACCTTTTTTATGCAAAAGAATTACTGTTGCAGACTTCCATTGGTTTGGTATGTTACCGCTGTTAAGACATTTGGTAAAGAATTTTGCAAGTATGTCTTCTACATATTCTCCTGCTTCTTTTAGAATATCTGATGTAATGCTATTATCACCAGGGGCTCTTCTTTCTTTCTTCATACATTTATTGCAAATGAAACTTCTTCTTTTAAGATTTTAGGAGCTATTCCTTCGACTATTTCAATGTCTTCGTTTAATTCACTGTTACTTTCGTATAGATTTTTGTAGAATTCTTCAACTCTTCTAAGTATTTCTTCCCTATTTCTTGTTACGGTGCCATCCTCTCCTTTTAATGCAATGATGTGTTTCTTCCCAACAGATAAACTTCCTTTAACAACCCTAAGGCTCTTGTTATTTTCAATGGCTTCCTTTACTAGCTCACAGTTGAATTTTCTTATGTCTTCTTTCATGCTTTTGCGCAGAGTTTTACAAAGTTCTATGTACTCAATCCTGGAACTGGTATTTCGATTATCCATCTTCATATCTCTTCGCCTTTTCATGAGCTGTTTCGTCCTCTCAAATAATTTGTTATTGTGCTTTTTATAGGTTACACCACCAATTTCTCCAACATTTTCAATTATTTTCTTAACAATGTTTTCAGTTGCTCCTGAAATATCAACTTCTTCAATAAATCCTGCCAGTTCAGAAAAGCGATTTTTAATTCCAACTTGAATGCCTCAGTATTTTCTTTTAATTTCTTTAAATCCACCCTCTTACATACTTGTTTCCTAATGAGCTTCTGCCTTTCTAGTTTAGTATTTAAGTGCATTTTACATCTCACCATTCGATGATCACTTCCAGTATTAAATCTGTTCAGTATGCTGCAATCTTCAATAATTGATTTCTTGTTTGCCAGTATATAGTCAATTTCGCTGGTTCCTCCATTGGGGTGTTTCCATGTCCATTTTCTTTGCGGTTTCTTCTTAAAAAATGAATTCATGATGCTAAGATTTTCAGCTTCTGCAAATTCGATGAGTTGATCGCCACGTTCATTCCTTTCCCCATATCCGTATTTACCAACCGATGTCTCTCCTTGTTCCTGTTGTCCAATTCTTGCATTGAAATCCCCCATGATGAGCTTGATATGTTGTTTCCCTTTGGTGTGTAACTCTTTGATTTCTTCATAAAATTCTTCAACCTCTTCGTCGGTATGGCTTGATGTTGGTGCATATACCTGTACTATTTGAAGTTGGTATCGCTGGGTTAGTTGAACAACGAGCCTCGCTGCTCGATCTGACGTGCTTTCGACTTCAAGAAGGTAGTCTTTAATTCTTTTGTTGATTATATACTCTTCTTTAATTCTAACACATGAGTCAAATGTAGCGTAGAACCAAAATATACTCTTACGTTTCTCCATTTGGTGCCTCTTAAGTTTTTAACCTGCTGCAAATGCCCAGTTTACTACACGCTCGACATGGCTCAGCACATCTTTTAAAGTTGCTCGAAATTGATTTAGACATATGATGAGCTATCTACGCCTAACATACACATATACATGTTGGAAAACCGAAAAGATCGACATGAATTCTTTATTTATTACTCTAATATTTTGATTACTAGTGCATGTGTACATCAGCACCGTAGAGTTTATATTACAATTACGTAAAATTGCAATTTATTTTAAATTATTAGGGGGGATCGGGCCCCACGGACCCATATAACTCTACGCCCATGGTATACATTCATATTATTCTTATATTTCAAGCTGAACCAGGCCCGAACGCAGGATTTCAAAAAGGGGAAATTTTTAGTAAGAAGGGGAGAGATTTTGATGAACGTAAAATTTTCTCTTGTGAGAATTTTATTTTTACAGCTAATAATATTTTTCAAATGTTTAAAATATTTCAAATATTTAAACCCCTCAAAATTTCGCTTTGTGCACCGCCTTATGTTGAAGGATTTTTATTGATTAATTAAATGCGAGTACAAGTACAAAATAAGTATGATTTTTTTTATTTCTATTTGAAGTTGAGGTATATAATAAGGCACATTTTTTTAACCAAGTCTCAGTTATAAATCTTCTGTTTATGAATTCATACTTTAAATGCTTGATGTTTTTACGCTTCAATTTTATATGTTTGGTGCTCATAAATTAATGTCACATATTTCATGCTTATAAATTAACCAATCCCACTGTTTAGTGCTTATAACTTTATACTAGATATGTTTGATGTTCGTGCATTTCCGTTTTCACATATAGATATGTGAATATATAGAAAATGAAATTCATAAGCATTAGAATGCTTATGAATTTCATTTTTATATGTTTGATGCTTATGAATTTGTTTTATATATTTGGTTTATGAATTTCTATTTCATATATTTGGTTTATGAATTCCTGTTTTATATGTTTGATGCTTATGAATTTCTGTTTTATATACAGTAAAACCTTTCTGCAACAATATTAGACGGACCGAAAAAAATTACCATTGTAGAGGAATTTATCGTTATACCGGATATTGTTGTTGAGATGGTTTACTGTATTTTGTTTATGAATTTCTGTTTTATGAGTTTGATGCTTATGAATGCTTTCTATGACATACGTTTACCATAAAAATATTTCATTATTCTGCTTTCGTTCTCATTTAAATTTGACGTTTACGAGAGATGTGGATAATTTTAATTACAGTGAATAACGGGTTGCAAAATCCTAGAAGAGTACTTCTAGCAAAAAATAAATATATAAAACGGAAATACAGTGGAATGATCCGTCATTCCTTTCGCTTTGTCTCAATTCCAGAAACTGGCAAAAAAAAACTTGCTTCTGTGAAATTTGTCTGGAAATTCGTGTACCCTTGAACAAAGGTATAATTTAATGTACTGTGTACTCCCTCTATATAAAGGGTACCATAGTGTTCAACCTCCGCACAATATCGTGGTAATTTTGCTGAAGCTTTGTTCAAGCATGGTAGGATCCACCTCCAACAGCCACACAGAGCTACTTATATTCCAAGGCTGAGCATACGGATAATTGTTAGGCAGCATGTTTCACAGAACTGCTCCATGGCTACCTTATACATTTAGACATCGTCTGGAGACAAATCCGCGTAAACGATAAAGATACAGACATTTAAAAAACATATTGAACTAGTCGTTGGAGATGTGGACACCTCTCTCACTGTATGGAGCACTTTTCTGATCGTAAAAGAACCTTGAAGTCCCTCCGAAACCATGTCTTCTATCCATAACGCCAACCTGTCTGCAGAGGAATTTATCATGACGGACAAAGAGGAATGAAACGGGAGGGCGTCGCCTAGTTGGGCTAACATATCAGCTGGAAAGTTCAAGATTTCGCCATAGGGGCGCTTCATCTTGTGAGACGTGCTGCCTCGTAAAACTAAATTTAACTGAGACATCCGTCTCTAAATGTTTTGTGTTTCGGCGAACCGGAATTAGAAAGTTTTGTTCTAGTTACTAATTGCTACTTACCGCTCGGTGTTTCGAATGCGAGTCTGTTTTCGCACGCTCTGTGGCCCTATAATCACAGGCGAGTGTAAAAAAAAATTCTCATGCATTTTGAAAGAATTTAAAACAGCCATTATCTTTTAACATTTGTACAGCAAAATTTACAACGATATTCTAGGGGGCTATTAAAAGGTATCGATAGAGATAAGATTGAACTTGGCATAGAGTTATATGGGGCAGTGAGGTCAAAGCTACTTCCCTATTAAATGCAATTTTACGTACAATAATATACACATGTACATAATATGTGCTTGGCCCCACAATAAATTTTAAAACTTTACGTTGGTGCCGGGGACATTCTATTTCTCAGGCATACGTTTAATAACTTGAGAACATGGTATATTAAGACAGTATTAATTAAATATTTCTGCCTGTTAGATGGCGTCTTTTTATGATTGTTGTTGTCTGGGAGCGTATGATAAACAATGGGACGAAAAATTGCCATCAATGTTTCATACAATCATGTAGGAGACATGCTCTGTCCGACTTAGAACATCCGTGTGAATTTATTTGAGAGACATAAATTGGTATATTGGTGACAATCACTATGTTGATGGTAAAGAGACGTTTTATTCCTATGTCACGTTCACATGGGTACATTTACGTTTACGCAGTGGCAGGATTAAGAATTTGGCACCTCTAGGCATAAGCTATATTGCTACACCCTTACAAAAAAAACAAAAAAAAACAAGCAAGTGAAAGAAAATCACCTAAGGTCGATATTTAAATTTAGCGGGTTTCAATTAATATTAATTGGAAATTGTAATCCGCAACTCCCAAATCCACATCTCTCTAATTCGCCACTCTAAATCGTCATTCTCTAATTCGAAACTGTCTAATTCGCAACTCTCTAATCCGCAACTCTCTAATTCTCAAGTAACTCGGTAGGTTTTCAACGTTAACAATAGCTATCATTATTGCATTTACGGAAGACCTTTACCTTACCCTTTTTATTGCGTGCAGACAGATTATATATATATATATATAGAAAGCAATAGCGGGTTCAATATCTATCGAAAGTCTCTAAAACATAAAGTAAAGTACTTCTGAAAGAACAATGAAAACTAAACACTCATATCTCACTCCTGTGAAGAGGTGGTGATTTTTGACATAGTTATTGAAACTAATAGTTTAACTATTAATTTTATATCATAATTTATTTTGGGGCACTCAGTTATAGCCCCCCCTTCCCCAAAGATTTCCAGGAAGAATTATAAGGAACGCTATGTCGAAAGTATTTGAAACCAGATATTGTGCAAGTCGATATTTCCTGTTCACAAATACAAAATATATGTTAATACAGAAATTAAACTTCTATTCAGCCTCTAGATAATTGTACTACATTCGTCTCCGTATCCAGGGTGGGGGGAGGATCTTAGGGACCGGTTCCCCCCGAAATTAAATTTTTAATGGGACTTGGCTACGGACTTGCATGCTGTAATTGTATCGATACATGCTGTAAAAATTTATGAACCCCCGAAATTAAATCTTGGCTACGGCTTGACTACATTACATCCTTTTTGAGGTTGTCGAGTTCAGAAAATATTATTTTTAAGCTCGCTGCTGCCGCCTCCAGACACGTACTTTTATGGCAACTTTAAAATTAATCACTATGTTTATCAATGAGCATATAAACGTAATTTATATACAAATCCCGGTGTGTAATAATACGAGCACCAATTTGATTCATCCCATTCTCCAACAGAAAATCCTAAAACACATTTTCTAAAAATGCGCGCATGTGTATGAACGCAAGCAGGCACAGACAATTCACACGGTAAGTAAATGATGTAAATAAAAAAAATAAAAAATAATAAGTTAGGGAAAAGCCAAAAGCATTCACATTAGAACTATTATTATGTTGATATAAAACAAAGATAATGGTGTTAAATTCTCCATAAAGATTAAACAAAACTCAAAAACGCATCGTCAAAAGCCATTTGCTACAATTATTTTTTTATTAACATCGAGATCAAATCTCGCTCAGATTCTTAAATTTCTGAAGAAAATTTTCACGTGTGAATGTTTGAAAAACTCACAGATTCTGAGAATCTAAGAGACAGAGAAAGTGTTTTTTTTCTTCTTCTTCCTTTTTTAAAAGGATGCAGTTTTCCTTTAACTGTTCTCACGTTTGCTGGACGCTCGGTTGGTCACGGCGCGTTACGGTAAATTTAGTACCAAGGACAACCCCCAAAAAACCACAAAGGCCTCTGAAATTATTTCTCCGTTCTTCTCGGATCCTTGCACTTATAAATCCCTTTTTGTGGCCCCTCCATTTTTTTTGGAACTTCATCTATCATTAGAAGCATAAGATGCACTCGTATATAGAATGTCCACTCTCTAGTCTCAGTCTCGGTTTTAAATAGGGTTTCGTTATCCGCATCATAAAACATCAATGTCAGAGGTGATAGGAAAAATTTCACCAATTTTGACGCTGTGTTTTTTAGTTCCGTTGGACTCGTTTCCTCTTCTATTTTTAATCTATATCTAAACGCTTTATTGCACCCACTTCCTTGCAAGCATCATTAATAGGTTCTAGATATTCTTATGTACCCTATGTAGCTCCTACTTTTCTTATACTAAACTCAGATTTGCTGTTCAAATAAATTGCGCATAGAGTAGCATTGCTATTCTTAACAATGCATTGATAAAAAAAAGAGTTTACTCGTACTTTTGATGTCCTATTGGGATCTGTAATCTGTAAAGCAGTCAGCAACTTTTTACTTATAGATGACAGCAGCTGGTTTAACGCTTACTTAAAAGCACCGACAGTCATTTTTCACCGAAAACAGAGGTATCACCGATTAACAAAACATAGACATTAATTCTCAATTTAATTAGAAGCAATTCAACACTTTCCATAGATGTAATTACTTCTTTGCCTCTACAATAAAATCTTTGTGAATAGCAGACAGACATCTCAGGGCCTGATCATTTGTCCGCTTTGTGGGAGGGTTAAGGGATAACGGACATTGGGACTGACATGGGAAATGAAGAGGTGTCCGCCAAAGAGGTTGTTCTGTACTTACCGAACTTCGCAGAAGTTTGCAACTGAAAAAATATCCAAAATGGGGTTTCTCACATGTAGTTAGCTTCATACAAATTCATCGTACACATGGGTCCACAAACCAAGGAGAATAAATACTAAGGTCTTTGGGAAAGAAGGAACGAATGGAAGAAAATCTGAGAATTGCGCACGATTTAAAATTATAGCAAATACAGTGGAGTCTCGTTAAACCGAACGATGCTAATCCGAAAGTTCGGTTAATCTGAATCTTTTGTTCAGTCGGTGGAGGCCATAACCGACTGACAAGACGTAAACAAACAGCGCAGTGAGTGTTGCCAAACATATAATTGAAATTTCCCATAAAAGAAAAGCAAATTTTCCGTCGTCTGTTGTTTGTTACGCGTGCACACCAAAACACACAAACAATTATAGATTATGGTAAATTATGTAGTAAAGATTCCAGTTAATCTGAACAGGTCTCTGTCACAATTAGTTTGGGTTAACGGGACCCTACTGTATATAAATTCACGTTAGAAATTTGGAGTGAATGTGGTGGGGTTAAGATCCACGAACTGTAAATTTTGGGAACCTTGCTGGGATCCTTGGATCGTTTTCGTTCGATTTTAAAGACCTTCAGAACAGTCGAGTGAACTTGCTTTGACAGTGCGTGATCATAAAATTCGTTGGCACTTTTACGATGTGAAGAATTCTCACCCATATTCATACATGTTATCTTCAAATATGAAGGTTTTAATTATTTTACTCCGTGGTGGTTTGCAACATCACAATAGATAATGGAAAAAATGTCTTCCTTCCTGTCTGTCTGTCGTCATATTTTTATTCCATTTAAATAACACTCGATAAACTCAAAGCGTGGAGCAAATCAACAAGCAACTGAAGCAAAGCCATAAACGATTATTTAATCGCAAATGTTTCATCGATTGATAAAATAACAGTCATCGATGAAAACAAGGAGAGAGTGCCTCGCTTCTGGAAGAGGTTAAGTGCATGTATATTTGGTGAAAGATAAAACGTATATTGCTGAAATGCGATGCTGAAACCCGCCAAGAAGAAAAAGAGTCGATTTTTTCACTGGTGCTCTCTTGAACTACAGATAAATTATCCACCAAAAAGCAGCAATAAAAAAGGAGTAGCTATAATGAAATGGTTTAATCAGTGGCAATTTTATTTTTTAAATTGCACTTGTCGGCGTGTGATTTGTTTCACACACTATCACTATTATCTCGTTATCAATGAAAAAAAGGGGGGCATTTATCACGTGACGAAACTTTTGCAGAAGGATAAAAAATTTATGACCGAACATTTATTTTGATGGTCGCTTTTGATCAATTTCATTCGATGTGGAAATGACGAAAAATAATCGATACTTTGACATTCTTTAACGGTCTTGTTTTCCACACAATTCCATTAATTTGTGATTCAAAATTCTTACAGGGAAATAGTTAATAATTTTATTGTTAATTTAAGTATAAAAAGTCTTTATTTGCTTCTATTAACGTCCATAAGCGTGCGTAGTATGTATATATATATATATACATACATACATACACACACAGTAGAACTTGGTAAAGTAACCTCCTTGGTAAACTGACCATCTGAATAAGGTTGTCACTTTTTATAAGAGAGAACTGGCATGGACTTAGTCATGCCTATAACCAAAGTCAGTCGTGTATAGCAACCACCTCTCTATGGCGACCATTGCTGTCCAGTCCCAAAGGTGGTCACTTCAGGCAGGTTCTACTGTATAAGGATCATATGCCGGAAAAATTCGATTTTAATGATGAAACATTAAATTATAATAAACATTAAGTTAAGTAAGAAACATTAATTATGAAAAGAAATGATTTTATTTATTAAATGAATAAATTAAACTAAAAATTGCTTGTATTTCATTGTTCCTAAACTAATTAATTTCGTTTATTTAAATTTCACTTAAAATTTGAAATCATGATCCATCGTTCCATTGGCACAACGGCAGTAGCATAGAAAACGGGGGTGGGAGGATTCCGCGAGCTCAAATCCTACCTCCATTGGATATCAAAAATACATTATTTTCTCTATCACCGCATCACATAATCTTCTTTAAAGAAACTTGAGCCCCCCCCTATGATTTTTTATTTGCTACACCACTGCCTAGCACATTGACGATACTGACCAAGACTTGTTTTTGGGCAGACGTATATACACATACCTGCGAGTGAATTGAAGTTTTCTGTTTAATATCTGATTGGGCCGCTCTTGGCTCTAATCGCAGTATAAATGCCGTTTGACATAGGTTCTACAAGGTGGCGGTGTGGGCAGAGACGGATTTAGGGCAAAGCAACTGGTTCCGTCGCATAGGGCGCCAAACTAAGCGGGGCGCCAAATGGCCTAATGACCCCGATGTGTGAAAAAATCCAGATCCAAGATGATCACCAAATTTACTCATCAATAAATGGATTTCATTAAATCAAATTGGTGTTCTATAATTTTTAAGAATGCAGTAATAACGTTAAAGACCTACTTGCGATCAAAAATGCCAGATTGGCGGTTATCTGTTCCAGCTATTTACTTCATTAAAAATAGCACCGCCCATGAGTTTTACATTGCACAAATAATACGTAAGTTTTCAAAGATAAAGGCACGAATGGTACCTTTCGTTCAGCAAGTTTGATCAATTCTGTATTTTTCATTGTTAAGTCTTCTCTCCCTACTTGTAAAAATATTTTTTGAAAATTTACCTCATCATGTTTTTAAAACTAACTGAATTTTAAACATCACTTACTTTTTAAGCAGACTCAAGGCCATAGCCAAGGGCCATTAAAACTTCAGTTTCGGGGGCCGCTTTCTAAGATCCCGGATAAGGGCATGAACAGACTCATTACTCAACTCCTGTATAAATTATCCTTTATGACCAGAGCCGACGAGGAAGGGGGCAGCAGGGTATGCAGCCCGAGGACCCTAGATGAAGTCTAGCGGCCCGAGCTGGCAAGGACCTGTGCTGTGGGAGGCTCATCCCAGGGAAGGGCTCATGGGGGCCCTGGGCGACCTGAGCCTGGGTCCCACGTTTTCTCTCGGCGCCCCTGTTTATGACGACGTGATTATGTTATTACATAAAGTAACAAAGCCTTTTCCAACGAAACCATAATCATGGAACTCATGGGCGTGTGTGTGTGTGGGGGGGGAGGAGGTTGAGGAGGTCATAACTTCACATTAAATATAACTACGTCATACATGCTGCAATTTACAGACCTGTAAACCCCACCCGTTTAAACTTTCTGCGTATTCTAGTAATGGAACCACAAGTAAGAAATTGGAAAAGTGAAAACTATTTCAAAATGAATGAACTTGTTTAACTACATAAGTGCAATAATACTAAGCTCCAGATTATTGAAGTGAATTTAAAGCTTCAATTTTTATGCCAAAGCAATTTAATTTTTAGCTGCTCAGTAGAAAATTGCATATCTTTCGTTGTAATTTTAATCGTCATCGTAGCTTTTCGTTTTTGCAAAACTGTGATTCGGTGACCTTATTGAGAATCTTTCTTTCGCTCTCTCTCTCTGAAAATATAAAAATATGTATTAAAAGAGATCATTCTGGAAATAATTAAGATTTGAGTAGAGGGCGCCAAGCATTGTCCTTACTCAAGGTGCCATAACCTATGTTCTTCTTTGGAGTAGGTCCATGTCCAACACATACCAGGCAGTCAACAGACTTCCCTTTAGTTGGCAGGAATTTGATGGAAGAGGATTTTGATGAGTTGGATCTGTTGTTCTTCCATGTTCCATACGTTCTCGATGGCATTAGGATCTAGGCTCTGTGATGACCAAGATAGATGGTTACCGTCACGCTTCCTAAACCACTGTTGAACAAGTCTTGAACGATGGTTGGACGCATTATCCTTCATAATGGAGTTATTACCCGCAGAACAAAAATGTGATGTTGTAGAATGGACATGATCAGCAAGGATTCATGCAATCTTTGGTAAATGCTCGATTTTCTAGAAATATCAGGAGACCCATGCAGTGTAGGATTTGTATATAGGCCAAGTAGGCACGGACTCAGGGGCCCCGTATTTTTGGGGCGTCGCAGGGACTCCGCTTGAAGGGGTCAAGTACCATTTAAATTTAAGTATTTTAATATTGTTTGTTTACAAATATCCGTGAATTTTTCATTAGTGATAAACCTGGACATTGAAGATAACGAACTCCAAAGAAAAACTCGTGATTTATTGATTAAATATCGTGAGGGCTCCATTATTAAGGGCACCCATTCTATCATTTCAGCCTGGGGCCCCATAAAAACCTTAATCCGACACTTTACCCATGCAATACTAACAAAAAATGCTCCATAGAATTATATTTCACAAGAACCTTGCGTTGTTCTTAAATGGTAACATGGGTAGTCCGCCAAACTCTCCATGGCGTAACTCTCTTGGTCGAACAAGGTAAATTTTGATTCATCTGACCACATGATTTTTTTCCAATCCTCCCAAGTCACTCACGATGTTATAAACACCGATGCAGGCGAAATTCGTTTCCTTGCCAAAATTAGTGGAAGCTCACCACTGACCATGCCGATCCTCTTCAATTCTTTTCACACAGTTCAATGACATGTGGGATCGGGCACAGCTTTGATTGAATTCCCTCGTCAATTGCTGCTCAGTGGCATTTATTTTATCCCACACAAACCACCGTAGAGGTCGAAGATCGCGTTCGTCTGTAACAGCTTTAGAACCACAGTTACGTCTTTTTGACAAGGACTGCTGATTATTTTCCTACCGATTAAGCATCTTTGATATCTCACCTATCGAGAAACCGATCGGCTGCACTATTCTTAAAATCGTGGCTCCTACTAGTTTAG
Source organism: Dysdera silvatica (assembly GCA_006491805.2). Lineage (NCBI taxonomy): Eukaryota > Metazoa > Arthropoda > Arachnida > Araneae > Dysderidae > Dysdera > Dysdera silvatica. Next base: position 176,457,791 of record QLNU02014802.1, read on the forward strand.
TACCTACAATAAGTTCTTTTTCATGATCAGACAGGTCTTTCGTTTTTCTCACTGTGAGTAAATACCAGGACCGGCGCTAAATATTATGCGAATACGTGTTTTGCCACCCCAAAATGACTAACCATATTTTAAAGTTTGTGTAAAATCCGCCGCTCAGGGCGAATGCCCTGTTTGTTCCCCTTGGCGCCGGCCCTGGTAACTACGTTTACCATATGGAGCAACTACCTGGTTCAATGGGTTTTGTGAACTCATGACGTTTCACTATTTTGCTGATGTGCATCTTAATTTACGTTTACATAATTTACACATATGTTCCTAATTCATTGACCGATGTGTGCCGCTGTAGCGTGGGATCTTGTTGGCTGTGGGGCCGACGTCCAGATTCCTTGTTGAGCTGTGGGTCCAGCTTGCCAACACGTTCGGTCAGCGTGTTGTGCTTAAGGCCAAATCCTTTATACTCTTTACACAATACTGCGTGTCATAGGCGTAAGCAAGAAATTCATAAGGGGAGGGTTATAGGCTCAATGAGGGGGTTACAGAGCTACAACTCATATATTCCTATGTTAAATATACAAAATTTCATTGCAATGGGAGGTGTTACAACCTCCATTAACACCCCTGCGTTGATGATGATGATAATAATAATCATCATCTTCATTATAATAATCAATTAGAAATGGCAAAAGATATACATTGTGTCTAAGATTGAAGAAACCCAACAGGCAACGTGTCCTGTAAGCGTGCAACAATAGCGTAAATTGGCAGCACTCGGTGCCCATCTGAAATTGCTTCAAGTCGACTCTCGAAGAAGGATGGCAATGTATGTTTGAAACATGTCGATATGCTCTATACAATATCTAAACTTACATTCCACAACCTTTAATGTATTTGAAATAGTGCTATATTTTGCGTTTAATCAAAGCTAATCAAAAGAGTTAAGATGTTGAACCTCCTAATTTGCACGAAAAACAAAAACACTGAATCATTTTAAAGGAATTAAAAAGATGATGCTTGGCCAGCCAATGGTCACTAAAGCATGCTGCTCGAAATAAGTGCGTATCACCTAAATGTATCACCCGCCACAAGCACATATTGAAAAGTATGTTGCCTTGAATTTGTACGTATCACTAAATATATCGTCCGGCATGCTTCCTTCACCAATATGTTACCCGATATAGGTATGTGCCACTAAGTACGCTACCCGGCGTAAGTTTGTGTCACCAAGTATTTTACCTGGCGTAAGTTTGCGTCACCAAGTATTTTACACCGCATTACGTGTCACCCAGCTTGATCTATGCTTGAGTGTATGCTATTACATGCATCAACGATTTTATCAATCGCGAGCAAGTTAATGGCATCCTTGTCGTTTGAGGGATTTATTTCTATGTTGCGGCATTTGTTGATATAAATCGTGTTTATGTCTTGCTAACTTTATGCCGCCATTTGTGTCACGAAAACAATTTCGTGAGGAGTTTGATTTAACTGCTTGTGGAGTTTCATTTTGTTATTTATTCATTCGGACACTTTTTTAATAATTTTATTTGTTTTTCCTATCTTTTTTCTCCAATTCAAAGAGTATTTCTTCTTCAGGATACTCTCAATCATGCAATGCTTTGATGCATTGGACCCTACATCGCCATGCATCAGCAGCGATGTTTCTCTTTTCCATGAAATTCTAAATATCTCTCGTCTCTTTTCGTCCGGCACAAATTCCAACATTTTCTTAGTCATCTCTTATTCTTCATCATGTCTCTAAATCATGGATGGATTTACCATTTTGTCGCCCCTACGCTATTTTTTTGCCACCCCTTCCTACCTGTCCACCTCCCTCCAATCAGTGGTAAGAACATAAAAATTGATACATTCAATATACGCCCAAAACTTTTATATTGACAATAAATATTTAAAAAAAAACAAAATCATGAATTGAAACATAAACATTAGATAATATTAACTTATATTGAAGTATTATCTCTTCATGGTATATAATAATAAATCAAATTCAATTTTATTGAAATAAATTTTAATTTTAGCAAAAAATAAATAAAAGTCTATTGAACACTGGTATTTAAATGGAAAGCATGACGTCTAGCTTTCTTCTCGGCAAAACATCTGATTATATCATCGTATGGTATTGATTTTGTTATATCAGACTTCATACACAAAATTTTGTCGCCCTAATCTATAGCCTAGTATAGCCTATTGGGAAATACGGCACTGATAGAAGTGCCTTTATCTGATGCTTTTGCTCTATGATTTGGCTGATCATTATATTTAAATAAAGAAGTCACCTACAATTTATTTTTTTTTTTTTAACCTTATTTCACCGTTTTACCCTGATTTTTAGAATTTTTTAAACCATTTCTGAATTTTTTTATCTATTCCTAAATTGTTGAAATATTTTTTGGTTATTTGTTGAAAGTTTATTTATTTCTGGCCGTTAAAATGCGGATTTACATGTGTTGCTTTAGGTGAAGAAACAACAATTTTCTCGATGTTTGTTAGTGTTGCAATTTTTTGGTCATTTTTTTTTTAACGACCAGAATGTTTTAGGACACTTTTTTCCTAACATTAATTAATGAAAAAACAGTTAATTTTTATGGATGGGAACTATCGTTCCAGTTAAAAATAAGTGTGGGAATACCGTTCCCGCCCCACTGTACCTCTGCTGATGGGACAACAGCAGAGGTACAGTGGGGCGGGAACGGCGTACCTCTGCTGATGGGACAACAGAAACAATTCCCCGGCTACAAATGTTAATATTTCTCTGAGTTTTTATGGGTTTCTTGCTATTTTCAATTCACTGATTCCACTGGGAATTTCCCCCTTCTAATCTCTGTGGATATATAACTTCCATCACTGAAAATACCATTTCCAAGCTGGGTTCCGAGGCCCATGAGGCGAATAAAAACTTCACCTCTCTATATATATCGCTCCATAAAATTCCAATTGAATGCCTTTTCCTGCTTTGAAATCTATGTGAGCAGAAGGAACGACGATCTACGGATATATGAGCATCAGGACAATCATTTGGTGATTATATAATTTCGCCAATGTTCAACTATTGTTCACCAACCATTAGCACTAAGATAATGGTGCGGACAAAGATAATGGTTATTAAAGAGGGATTTTTTTGTTTCGTTTTTTAGAAATTTCGAAGCATTGTGCAATAACCAAGGCGACGTTAGTTTTGAAAGGGTTTTATTCAGAGACGGATTGGGCCACCGGCCTATCGGCCCACGTGCCGGTGCGCCCTTATGGAGTATACATAGTATATATATTATAGGACTCGCATATTATTTGTTTATTGACACTGATGTGAGGTTCGAATGTATAACCTTTCTACTGTATGGCAGAGACGTAGTTGTTCAAATATTACAGAGCTTTAGCAGCTTTAAAAAAGACCAAATTACTTGTCATTGAGAACAATGTAGTATTTTGTTTTCCAGAAAGGGGGGCTTGGGCTCCGTTAGCCCCCCTTTTCCCTACGCCACTGCTTCATAGTCTTGGTTTTGATCTTCTCACGAAACGTCTAAGTTTCACAAAGGACTTTCAGTGCGTAATAACGCATTTAACGATGTTAAATGCATGTATAGTCAGGGGGTCCTTAAAATGCGAGGCCCAGCAATCCGAGAAACGTTGATTTACCGTATTTATTCGCTCGTTCAGTCGTAAACTCAAGTGCCAAGCCAGTGGTTTAGCTGAAGGTTCAGAATCTCGACTCGAGCGTAGCAGCAGTTAATGTAATTTTTACCAGAAAAAAAAAGTGGCAGTTACCCCCTCACGTGGGGAGAAATAACCTTGAAAATCCCCCATACTAGTTACACGCCAGATTTATAGCAGGTGATAACCAATAGGTAAGAAACTGTACCCCACAAGACAGTGGGGAGGGGAGGCCTGAGGTCCCCGCCCCCCCCAAATCGCAGAAACCAAACTTCAGGGGAGGAGAAAATATCTATCTTTAACGCAAGATTTTAAGGCAAACAACTTGTTCGCCTGGTTTAGGTGGGATTCGAAGCCAAAACAGCCTCTTCACAACATTTTGTCAATTTTCCTATCTTTCATTTCCTTAGATATTTATTTTGAAAACGCTTTCTAGAGCATTCATGTCTGTATATTATCTATTTATTACTGGATAAACTTCGGGTATGCATATGCAAAGGCATGGAAACATTAGCCACACATAGTTGCTACACTAGCAAAATAGGTTCCTAAACTACGTGGGTTCTGCGTCAGCTTCTAATGGGTCGCAATTTTTTTCTTTTACTTAAAAAAATACATAGAGACAATGTATTATACATGTATCTTACACATATTACGTATATATATATTTATACATTCTTACTTAGTATACATATGTAGTTATTATATGCAGAAGTACGAAATATTTAATTAAAAAAAAATAACTTATGCCTTGTAGTCATTAAAATATAGGTGGGTTGCGGTTAAAAAAGTCTTATAACCAGTAAGGTAAAGGGTAGGGTAAAGGTTCACGAGATGTCGGTTGCAGCTTCCTGAAATGCCGAGGTTTTCTGTCAGAGAAGCTGTAGAGGCTTTTTAAAATTTTATTGTTGTTGCGAATTAAACATCATTCAAACAATTACTGTCTTCTTAATTTCAGTCTACCCTCGCTCTGAAATATGTACTTGTCATCTTTAGAAATGTATATAGAAAAACAGCCAGTTTTCATCCGTTTTTGGGGAAAATAAACTTCATTATAAAACTGGTTTCTCATGCAAAGGAACGACGGTAATTTATTTACAGGTCAAAATAGCCACGGACTTAAAGCGTTTGAACTTTGAACTCAACTGTAGTAAAGGATCTTGTGTGTGGTCTGAACTCCACTTTCTGTTCTTCCCTATCAAGTTATTTGAAATGTATATTAACCGCACATTTTGAAAATTATTATTTTTAATTGTAATTTCTTTGCATGGAGATCTTTTGTTCAATTTGCATTTCCTTCGTCTAGACCTCCTCTCTCATCTTCCGCACGTGACGGCACGAGATGTGTCTTTTTTTTTCCCCTCTCGTTTCTTTGCTACCTTGTAAAAAAAAATTATTTTAAATATTACAAATTAATAACTGAGCTTCGTTTATCTTCTTAAGAGAGGCGACATTGAGAAGAATGACACTTCTCATAAATTATATGCGTGCAACACTTATGTCTAGCATTAAGTCATTTTCTTTATCGTTTCTTAATGGCATCATGTCCAGCATTATGCTATTTTCTTCATCGTTTCTTAACGATACGCTTTGTTAAGCACCTCCTTAATTATCGTCATCGCTGCTACTTGTTGTCATCGATTACGGTTTTTTCCTATCATTAAAACACAATGGCCGGCACCCCACAGCCCCTTTTTCAGTAGCTGACTAATGGACTAGTCCATCCATTAATTCAGTACGTTTTTGGATAATATATCCCAGTCCAAACACTGGAATCTAAAATTAATAAAGATCAGCAGCTTTCTGATTCTCTATCTCTTACGCTCTCTTTGTTTCTATGGTATATCTTTCAGCGTCAGGTACACAAAATTTAAGTAACAGACATAATGTTTTGTGTGGTGTTTACACATTTTCCGTTCTAAAGCTGAGATTTAGGTCATTTGAGATGAGAGGCCCATGGCTTAACCACTGGCTTATGCAAGGGAGGGGTTTATGGGGTTATAGCCCCCCCCCTCCCGATGAGATTGTGTGTGTATACATATGATTTATGAATATTTGGAGTTGTAGCTCCGTAAACCTGTAACCCCCTTACGTACTTTTTTCTTAAGAATATGGGCTTAAAGTACCCTCTGACGCACGATGACACATTTGGAAATATAGAGGGGCTTATTAGGAATTAGAGCTTATTAGGGGCTTATTAGGAATCTTAGCGTCTTAGCATCATGAATTCATTTTTTAAGAAGAAACCGCAAAGAAAATGGACATGGAAACACCCAAATGGGGGAACTAGTGAAATTGACTATATCCTGGCAAACAAGAAATCAATTATTGAAGATTGCAGTGTACTGAACAGATTTAATACTGGAAGTGATCATCGAATGGTGAGATGTAAAGTGCACTTAAATACTAAATTAGAACGACAGAAGCTCATTAGGAAACAAGTAAGTAAGAGGGTGGATCTAATGAAACTGAAAGTAAATACCGAGGCATTCAAGTTGGAATTAAAAAATCGCTTTTCTGCACTGGAAGGACTTATTGATGAAAGTGATATCTCAGAAGCAAATGAAAACATTGTTAAGACAATAGTTGAAACTGCTGGGGAAATTGGTGGTGTAACCTGTAAAAAGCACAATAGCAAATTATCTGAGAAGACGAAACAGCTCATGAAAAGGCGAAGAGATATGAAGGTGGACAATCAAAATACCAGTTCCAGGATTGAGTACATAGAACTTTGTAAAACTCTGCGCAAAAGCATGAAAGAAGACATAAGAAAATTCAACTGTGAGCTAGTAAGGAAGGCCATTGAAAATAACAAGAGCCTTAGGGTTGTTAAAGGGAGTTTGTCTATTGGGAAGAAACACATCATTGCATTAAAAGGAGAGGATGGCACCGTAACAAGAAATAGGGAAGAAATACTTAGAAGAGTTGAAGAATTCTACAAAAAACTATATGAAAGTAACAGTGGATTAAACGAAGACTCTGAGATAGTCGAAGGAACAGCTCCTAAAATCTTAAAAGAAGAAGTTTCATTTGCAATAAAAAGTATGAAGAAAGGAAGAGCCCCTGGTGATGATGGTATTACATTAGATATCCTAAAAGAAGCTGGAGAATATGTAGAAGACATACTTGCAAAATTCTTTACCAAATGTCTTAACAGCGGTAACATACCAAACCAATGGGATTCTGCAACAGTAATTCTTTTGCATAAAAAAGGTGATAAAGAGGATTTAAAAAATTACCGACCAATTAGCTTGTTACCTGCTATTTATAAAATCTTCACAAAAGTGCTAACACATCGCCTGCAGAAAAAATTAGATGCAGCTCAACCAAGAGAACAAGCTGGATTTCGAAGTGGATTCAGTACAGTGGACCATATTCAAGTATTAAGAGAATTAATTGAAAGAACACATGAATATGAACTTCCATTGTGTGTTGCATTTATTGACTATGAGAAGGCCTTTGACTCTATAAAAACATCAGCAGTCATCAACTCTTTAAGATCAACAGACATTGAGGATGTGTACATTGACATGGTGAAACGTGTGTATAAAAATGCAAGTGCAAAATTTCGGTTACATAAAGATACCAAAACTATCAAAATTGGTAAAGGTGTGAGGCAGGGAGATACCATTTCTCCAAAACTTTTTACTTCAGCTTTACAGATGATTTTTCAGCTGATAAATTGGAATAACAAGGGAATAAAAATAAATGGTGAATATTTAAATCATCTGCGGTTTGCTGATGACATTGTTATTTTTTCAACGGACCCATTAGAACTCCAAGACATGGTACAAGAGCTCTCAACTAGAAGTGAAGAAGTTGGACTCAAGATGAACCTACAAAAAACTAAGATCATGTTCAATAATTTTGTAGAGGAAACAAAAATACAAGTTGACAACACTGAGCTAGAAATTGCTGATTCATATATTTACCTTGGCCAGCTGATTTCAATGGATGGCAACATTATGAAAGAACTCAACAGACGTATTAAACTTGGCTGGAGTGCATTTGGAAGAAACAGTTTTATCCTGAAGGGGAAATTGCCTTTATGTCTAAAAAGAAAAGTCTTCAACCAGTGTGTATTGCCAGTCCTCTCTTATGGATCAGAGACATGGAGTCTAACAGTTGGAGCAATACGAAAGTTACAGACAACGCAAAGGAGCATGGAGAGGTGCATGCTTGGAATAACTAGGAGAGATCGAAAAAGAAACACTTGGGTGAGAGAGCAAACTAGAGTAGAGGACATCATTGTTAAAGTAAAAGGACTGAAATGGCGATGGGCTGGGCATATTGCAAGAAGAACTGATCAACGATGGACAACAGAAATTCTGAACTGGATTCCAAGAGACCACCGAAGACCTAGAAAACGTCCTCAAACTAGATGGGTGGATGAAATAAGAAAAGAGGTTGGGGTGACGTGGAAACGAATGGCCCAGGATAGACTTGTGTGGAAAGCATTTGGAGAGACCTTCATCCAGCAGTGGATAGATAATGGTTGAATATGATGATGATGATTAGGAATTGAACGCAGCGGATCTGAAAGGCGGTGGACATAAATGTTGTGTCCTAGTGTAGTGATTCGCTGAGGAGGAGGAGGAGATAAGTTGCCCATAACGGATGCTGATAATTTCACAATCATCTTTCTATTTTTATCATGCAGGAATATTGAATTTAATCTGGCAAGCGAATTTAATTAAACCGAAGCATACGAATGTGTATGTGACTTACCTGTAAAAAGTAAGCAGGAAAACATCAAAAATATTTGAATATTTTTCTCGCCTTCATTACAACAAAGTAATTTCTTGTTTGGATTAGATCTACAGGTACGATTAATCAAGGTATTCATGGGTAAACATATCATCGTTTTGTAAAAAACTGAATATTAATTATGAGGAAGTTTTTTAAATTATAAATAATTAAACATTTTTTAAAATATGAAATAATTTACGATGAAAACTAAAATATGAAATAATTTATGATGAAAATTAAAATGTGAAATAATTTATGATGAAAATTATAATGTGGAATAATTTTATTAAAATTAAGGTTAGCGATGTATAGGTTAAAATATTTTATTGCAGTTTTTCGTATTCTGTAGGAAAAACGAAAACTTTCAACTTTCATATTCTCCCTCCCCACCTCCAACACATACATACCTCAACTATTTTTGCCAGCCTTTACCATAACGGTTTAACGAATCACTAATTTTACTGGCATTTGAGCTACGGAATTGCAAAAGTCTTAAAAGAGAAATAAAAAACAAGAAAGCAAAGGAAGGGAGATCTGTTAAAAATACTTGCTTTTTTTAAAAAAAAAATAAATTTTAATTTCTTAAAACGAGCACAAAATGCAATCCCTTTTCTCTTTTAAAATCCAACTATAGGACTATTGTAGTGAGATACTTCCATCCCTTTTTCTACTAACATCAATTCAGCCATCTGGTTCGGAAGACTTTATTCACAGCAACTTTTTCTCTCAGTTCTTTATTCGGACCAGCCTAGTTCGTTTTAATAAACAACATTTAAAATAAAATTTTCAATTATAATTTTCTTCTTCCCGAAAACAAAAAGAAACAACGCAGTTTCTAGTCAGCGACAGCTTCATACACCATGAGTAAACGACGAAGGAATTTGAAGTTGTGAAGTTATTTTCTCTGGCGTTTACTTAAGTTTCCTTCTGTTTTAGCAAAGAGGAAAAATGAAAATTTTAAATTTAATTTTATATTTGTCTTATTTATTTTGTTTTTTCCATGTAACCGTATTTCTTGTTGTATAGTGCCATACACTCCTCCCCCCCTCCTATTTGCAGATTTTGGAACTAAAACGAGGAAAAGAGCGAGAAGCAAATAATCTTTATGATTCGAAGAAAGTAATTTTTCTAGTAGTATATCAAAAACGAAAACCATTGTTTTAATTTTCTAGAATAGAAATTCTTTCTATGTCATCCTTTGTGATTTAAGTAATTTATTGTATTTTAATTTATATTTCATGTATTGTGACATACTTGAAAAATTAATTGAATTGAATTTAATCCTCCCTTCTTATTATTGCCATCGTTATCTTCTTCACATTATTATCTTAGTTATCGTTTTCTACTTCACATTAGTCTTTTGTTATCATTTCATTCTCATTACTCATTGTTATCGTTTCATTCTCATTATTACTCATTATTCTTATTGATATCGTTTCATTCTCATTATTACTCATTATTCTTATTGTTATCGTTTCATTCTCATTATTACTTATTATTCTTATCGTTTCCTTATTATTACTCATTATTCTTATTGTTTTCGTTTCCTTCTCATTATTGCTCATTATCCATACATATATAATATTCTTATCATTACTCATTATCCACATGTATCTAATATTCTCACTATTGCTCATTCTATCATATTCTCATTACTGCATTCTTATTATTATCGTTGTGTTCTGATTCACTTTCTGTTGGTTTTAAGCTAGAAATTATTAAGCGAGAAAAACAATTTGAAAGGAGACAAATTTTGGCAACACTCTCATATAAATTATTTCCTGCCGTAAAACAGCTATAAAATAAATATATCAGAAAAATAAACCACGAACTAACAAACATTTACATTTAACGTGAGATATGTCGTGTACATATAGAGAAACGGTAACCATCGATATACAGATATACGTGGAAATAGCAATTGAGTAAGTAAGAGTTACAGTAATTAAGTAACAAAAGTACCTCTTAGAATTTTAGCAATATAAAACAACTAATTACCAAAAAAGTTTTGTGAAAAAAAAAGTCATGAGCAATTTAGCCCTTTTTTAAGGCTATTTTGAGAACTTTTCAGAAAAAAGCTCACGCATACGATGTGATATGCCATAATTGCTTCCATGTCTACATGTATCAGATGTAAAAAATAACGCCGGTGCCACACAGACGAGAGTCTGTAATTTTGAAAACCATTGTTGCTCAACGTTGGACCATTTCCGCCACCAATAGTCCATTTGTGGTTCTAATTTGACCTCTGAGAACGTACGAAAAGATGTAATTCATTAGCAAAATTCTCTTTGGCAACATCGAGGAAAAGAAAACAGACTCTAGAACGTGAGAAAAGGGACGGGTCATCATCTGCGCTATGATGGGTGGCGCAATAAAAAGTGGCTGGCGTAACATCATTGCTTGGACTTCCGTCTCGTGATATACTTAGTGCGAAAGGCGCCCCCAAATCGGGCCCCCGTCATTCACCCGCGAGAAAATCTCCATCCGCCCCTTCCTAAAGCAGAGAATAGGTCGGTTGGGGCACCTTCCTTCCTTCCTCGTAGTTGCTTCACCTGTCGTGTTACACCAGCTATAACGGCTGAAGGGCCTATCAGGGCCCGAATCCAAATTACATTTCATAAAACCTTATATAACGCGTGTAGCTACATCAAACGAAAGGTACAGTAATGAAGTAAGAAAATCGTTAAGTAGTAGTGAAATAAAGGACGAATGCATAGTGGTAAAGTATGGCAAAAATATGGTGTGATAAGTGACCTTTAAAGCAAAACGTTGAAGGAAGGGCGAAGACACATTTGCTGCGCCTGCAACCTCCTCACTGGATACGCTACTGGCATGCAGTGAAGAGGTTGCACTGGATACTATTAGAGTATCCAGTGAGGAGGTTACACTGGATACGCCACTGATAAAATGAAGGGAGGAATGGGTGTCAAAAAATACTTTGTTAAAATGAGAAAGGTAAACACAAAAAGTGAGATTTAGTTTGTGAGGACTTATTTTTTTTTTTTAATTTGGTATATAAAGTAGCTACCTCAATACAATTATCAGTCTTCTAATTTTATTGTATTGAATGAAATTTTTTCTTTTATATTCAGTGAAAAGGGAAATACATATATATACACACATTAAGAATAGTCTATATATTTTAAAAGCATATTTATATGTATGAGAAAATCGCACATGCACACGAATATAAAAGCTTACATTAAAAAATTGTCAACTCATGTATAATTATGCCTTGTAACCAATCATACAAGGAACTACAATAAATTACTGCTTGTATTCTGGAAAGTAATGTGAACTCATATACTGTCTCTTTGCTGCTGGCAGGGCCGAAGACAGGGTTGGGCAAAGGGGACAAATGCCTAGGGACCCATTGCGAAACGTAATATAACATAGTGTCATTAAACATAATTGATTGAAAGAGCCGATTTGCCAAACTGTCCAGGTTCCGATAAATCCTGCATCCAGCCTTGGCTGCTGGTGTGAACATTATCGGTAAAACAACCATTGCAGGCGACTTTGATTTTCCAAGAAAATAAAATTCTACCGGATAATCTAAATAACTAAAAACTAGCACAGAAGAACACAAAATTCAAGTATTAATTCGTAAAATAAAAAGTAGTCTATCTTAAATAACGATAGAAACAATTGAAAATGGATGACGAATACAAAAAAAAAAAACCCATCATATTATTTCAGCTGGGATTCGAACCAAAGAAGTTTGGGTAAATCCTAATGCAACCATGTTGAAATTTGTCATTTATGCTCCAAACGAGTTTAACATTTCTGATCTTTTAAAGACTGAGTAACTTATCAAGGATAGGTATTTACAACTGAAACGGACTCCGAAGCACGCCAGATTTTAGTGTGTTGCTTACATCGGTCAGCTCGATATGATTAATTATTTAATTCCAAAGGATGCAAACAACTTTACTGAAATACAGTTGGTTTTGGAAATATTGTTGTTTTCGAAGACAGGTGGGAGGCGCTTTCGCAACGATTTCTCAATTTTTCTTCTAAACGATCTAGTTTGCAGTTCTTTTATCCCAGCTGTAAGAACTGCAAACTAGATTGTTTGCAGTTCTTACAGCTGGGATAAATAACATCACCTACTTTGTGATGAGTATTTTCGAAATCGAACCTATATTTAAGGAAAAGAGATTTTTAGACTAAAATTTTTAAAATCGAAATTTTCTGCCACCAGGTGCAATTTTTTGTACATCCTCTTTGATTTTTTTTCTCCTTTAGATGGTAAAGGGGACACAGGGGAAGAAACCACGTAATGTCCCCTCCCTCTTTCTTAAAACCTTTCTTTGTGTCTGAACCTAACGAACAAGTTCATAGAGACGATTTCAAGGTTTTAAGATATAGAACAAACCTTTTTTCCACACTCGCGGAGATTTGATCTTGGTCAGAGATCTCTCTTGAGAATCGGACAAAGAAAGCTTCCATTTCTTCAACTCCGTAAAGAAGGAAACTTTTATCTTTTTTAATCAACGAATCGTTTGGCAATCAGAGGGAAATTACAGGTGTGACCAAGAACCAAACGATTTGTTCTATGATGCAAGTTCTATTAGATGAGACTTGAACAAAGAAGTTGAATTCTCTTACCGAGCTCTATTGCTCAAACAGAATGATGATGATCGCTTAAGAATTATTTAATAGACAGCAAATAATCTTTCATTTTAAACGACCACGATAATACACGCGGATGATTCATCACCATCTGCATGAAGCACTCCGTAAGTGGTTGCTATTTTGAATATAATTTATACGCTGAATGCAAATGAAATCTTGATAAGTAGAGGAGCGATCTTCATTTTAAGGGTTAAATGCAACTATATTATAACAACTCCTCTAATTGTATCATCAATGACAAAGATTATATTCATTGTTACCATCCCCTTCTCTGTTATCCATCAATCTGCTGATATCCAATAATTCATCAAGGGAGATTCATTTGGTTTCGCATCAGTTCATTATCAACTAACATGAAACAGCTTCATTGTGTGTTTACAGTCCAAGCGAGCCTGATTTACATCCATAATTAGGAAACACTAGGCGATTTAACAAGGGATGAGATTTATACGTTAACGTGGACTCTGGACCACGCCCGCATTTTATTGCCATAAATAATTACGTATCATAAAATCGAAACAACTACGTCTTTCACTTTGGATCCAAACAGACGGAAGCCGTTTGGATCCAATGTAGATATAATGAATGGAAGATTTTATTCGTTCGCAGAAGGGAGTTTGATCGACGCCTGTAGCTCAATGGGAAACAGCATTTGGCTAGTTATTAAGAGATCGTGGGTTCGGTCCCCACCAGGAGGAGATATCATTCTTTGCTTTACGAGTAATTTAATTTATCATCTAGGATGAAAACAACTTCACTCAAATGATGATTCTCAAAATCTGTTCCTCAGAGTTGAACGCGACCTCAGAATTGAAATCAAACCCCAGGAGCGGATTAAGAGGGCGCATGCCATTCACCCCTCCCCCCACCCTGAGAACAACAAACTTACACTTATTATTATTTACCCAAACTCTGCAACAAATTTCATGGAATAGATTTAAATTAATTTTCAAGTTGCATCCCACTCACTCATCGAAACTTTTTTCTTTGGATCCGCCCTTGGTTGAACTTATGATCATAATCCATGAGTTTGTAGTGTAAAACGCTTCCAAGTATTTTACTCAATTTTCGAACCTTTGTGTTGCGACTCTAACCAGAAACCAGAGATACTATTCTCAATCGTCATTATCCATTTTATAATTACAATGCAGACATTAAACTGGCTTACTTAGAGCATTTCAAATAAACAAGCACGCATCTAATAAATAATTTATGGAATTTACGAACAGATTAGGGAATGAAGATATAGATACATTAGAGTTAATTATTTGAGTACGAGATCATTTCACTTTAGGAATCATTTTTGTCTCGCATCACAAAAATTTTGATAAATGTTCATCCATATTCATGGGAATTAATAGTAGATCAGTATTTTGTATCGCTATATAGAATAATCCTTCTTAATCGCATGAGAATAATTCTCAAACTGTAATGCGTAATGAAAATTAGGACAACTAATAACATTTGAGGTCATGGGGCATACCTTTTTTTTTTTTAAATATTGGAAAAGAATTTAAAAATATTTCCACATAAAAAAAATGCAAATAGCTGGGATAAAGAAATAGTCCCTTTAAATGACCATTATAATTTTAAAAGCAGACGATGCATCCACTGTTGCCAGTTTATTTGACTGAAAAATCGAAATAATAAAAATAAATCCGAAAAGAAGGAAACTGCCTAAAGGTTGAATGCAGTAGCGATAGTCGTACGGATTCGCTTATAAAAGGAAGAGGAAAGACCGGAAATTTTCGTGTTAGCGGAAAGTCGAGGACAGGAAAAATGTCGTTTTATCTGCTAAAAGCGGAATTTAAGAAAGTTCTGCCGCTACCGCTTTTAGAAATTTATTGGGGAAGGTATTTTCTTCTTTTTCCCTACATATAACTTTTAGATGGTTTGGAACATTTGCTATTCGTGGCAACATTTGCTTCGGTTTAAGCATTCGGAGAAAAGAGAGGGAAAATAAGGGGGAAACCTCTTTAACAGTAACAAAAATATACTAAAAGTTCAGCACTTTTAAACATACCGATATATATATACCTCACGGTTTTTCTCGCGTCACCCAGGTAAAGTCGGTCGAAGTGGAGCAAATCACAATATATGTAGTAGTAATAATTGTATCAAATAAAATTATATTGCGTGTATATATCTCATCTTTACTTGCCTTACCAAATAAACATTTTTGAATTGAATTGAATCTTCTTAAATAATAAGGTTAGAGTAATGTATAAATGTACAACAATATACCATACCATCTTCGTTAACACTGGTAAAAAAAAAACTTTTATTTTTATGATGATCAAAAAAATGCAGTGGTTGACCTAATGATCATAAATGTATAATTATCTTATATCAATAATCATTAAAACATATAATTCGTCTTTTTCAATGATAATAAGAATCATAGCTTTTTGTATTTATAATCATTACAAATATACAGCTTGTAATGATTTAAATTTTATCGATGATCATGAGAAACAGTCTTGTACCAATAATCATAACTAATATACAATTTATTTGTATCAACGATCATAAAAACATACAATTTTTTTTATTAATGGTCATCAAAATATGCAATTCTTCGGCATCAAAAATCATCAAAATTTGTAATTCTTCCGCATCAATGATCATCAAAATTTGTAATTCTTCCGAATCAATGATCATAAAAAATATTTGTCTTAACACTTACCAATAATGTATGATTTCTTTGTATAAATCACCACCATAAATGTACAATTCAACTGTATCAACGATCATTAAAAACATGCAATTCACTTGTATCAACGATCATCCAAAGCATACAATTCACTTGTATCAAGGATTATCCAAAGCATACAATTCACTTGTATCGAGGATTATCCAAAGCATACCATCTTTTGCATCGATATTCCTCAATAGATATACGATGGGGATTATTCGGTTCAGAAAACAAAATCTTAGTAGCTATTGTTTACTTATAATGGTTTGAACGATAACATAGCAGGGCATTTTAAGTTAAAATTAATTTTGATAATTAGCAAATTTAATAAAATTAAATAATAATTTAAATGAATAGTTTTATTGCACAGAATCTTTAACGCGATATGATGAAAGAAAAATGAAAATTTAAAAAGATATAACTAGTAAAATTTGACACTGGTCGGAATATACGAAATACAAATGAAGAAGGTAAAAGATATTTACCATCTGCAAAAATATTCGCAACGTTTCGAGAACTACTGTTCCCTTCATCAAGCGAAAGTGTCAAGGAAGTGTAGGTGTTCGGTATTTATACCCCAACTTTGGTTTTCCCCAAAGCTATCCCGCACTCGGGTTTTCCCCCCTGTCTGAATCTGGATTTTCTAAGAACTGTCCCTCATTCGGTATTTCTTCACCCCCCCCCCACCTCACCGTGTCTGAAACTGGTTTTCCCCCATCTCCTAGCAAAAATGCGGTAAGGTTCAGGCATCGATTTTGCGATGTTCATCGCCTTACTTCGCATTCGAAAAGTCTCCCAAGACTCCAGAAAAAGTCTACAATAGCGAGAAGTTACATTTTTATGAAGAACTTTTGTACTTTTCCAATCAGGAACATGACCTTTCTCCCAGGCATGTTCTGCCAGAAGATTAGTCATCTCACCTTTCTCCACAGCACGATGATGTTCTTTTTTAAGTGTACAAACAGTTCTTCCCGTCTCGCCAGTGTATACTTTTTCGCAGTCTTTGCAGGGTATCTGGTAAATTGTTCCAGTCAATTCATCCATTGGAACTCGATCGAGTTCCAATACACAGTCAATAAAATAGATTGTTAATAAAATAAGTTGTTAATAAAATAGATAGTAAAATGGATTGTTAATAAAATAAATTGTTAATCAAATAGATAGGCGATACACCATATTTGCATACAAAAGGTTAAACACTGGTAAAATAGCAATGAAAAAGATCACTCAAGCTTTCGGACGCATCAGCAGCAGTCCTTCATCAGGAATATTAACGTTAGTTTTAGGGTGCTAGGACAGCAAGGGTCATACTGGGTCGGGACCTATAGTTTTCCGAGAAATTCGAATCTTTTAAGGCCTAGGGAACCAACCCCTAGACTACTGTTGGCTATCATTCGTAAATCTTTTTTTGGGGGGGGGATGGGGGCACGTTAGGAGGTAAACCAGGGATAGCTGAACGCTAATTGAATGCGTTATCAGTGCACTACCACAGGGCCTTAGTATATATAAAACAAATATTTAATAAAGTTGATTTATAGCAAAAATAGACATTTATTAAAATAGATGGTGAATATGGTATGTTAATAAAATAAATATTAAATGAAACATATCACTAATAAAATGGCTAGCCAATAAAACAACAGACTTTTAAAACACATTGTATAATGTTAAATGCTTAACTCGCAGCTTTGGGAAACGCTAAATATGTTTTATTCAAAGCTAGGATGTAACTTACACTCTTTTTACACGAAAGGTGGTGCACATAAACGCTGAAAATATTCACCGACGCTTCTGGAATTCGTGGTCCCTCGCGGGGACCCCCTCTGCCCCATTTTAAATGGGGGCCTGATGCAAATGAGGCCAGGAAGTCGAGACCAAGAATACTAATGAAATGGAAATTTTTTTTCGTGTCGGTAAAAAAAAATTCTGCGGCTACTTCTTAGTTATTCATTGGGTGTTTCTTTTAGTTTCAGGGTGTTGGATAACCTGTTTTTTTCTCCCACAATGTAAGTGAATTGGTGACAATTCGTTTCAAATACACATTTTTTATTAATTTTAAAACCTTATCTTTACTGAAATATACCAATACCCATTTTTGCAATTCTAATATAAATAAATTATACTTGAAGATGATTATATCTATATTTAAAATGTTGTGAAACTTCGCTTACGCTTTCATTTTGATTTTCTATTTACATACGTACCTCCTATGCAATTTCTATCTCTTTTTCTGAATTTTTACTCAAGAGCTTTTTCAAGTTTTTATTTTATTTTCCTTTGGTACATTAATTCCATATTCTTCTTCTTAAACCACATTTCATCTTCCTCTTTTTCTTTTTTTTTTTCTTTTTCCATTCATTTTGGCATATTCATTAAAAATGTGTCATTAATTTTATATTTGTAATTTAATATCAAAATTTTATTAGATATTTATTAAACTTTTGTTTGAATCCCAACATCTCAGGACGACACGGCAAGACTTGTAGCTTTACTCTCAATCACGCTGTGTTTACACCAGGCCTGTTGTCAGGGTGAAGGGGCAACTGGGGAAATGCAAAGGACGTATAGAGCACAGGGCATATGGAGCACAGAGAACCCGCGTACTGTCCGTATGTATAAAAATCTCGCCCCGGAGGCTTTCTTGTGTTGACCATATTTGGCAATTGTGTTATCCCTGCGGAGGGTAATAATACCTTAACATCTTTACATACGGAGAAAGAGAGCGTTGTTTCCTGTCCTCATTCGTCTAGCGGTCCAAGAC
>QLNU02014802.1:176482034-176506105 GCA_006491805.2 Dysdera silvatica
TGAACAGTCCCCTGTTGACATGTAGGGTCCATGGATTCATGAGGTTGTCTCCATACCCGTACACGTCCATCCGCCTGATGCAATTGGAAACGAGACTCGTCAGACCAGGCAACGTGTTTCCAGTCATCAACAGTCCAATGGCGGTGTTGGCGGACCCAGACGAGGCGTAAAGCTTTGTGCCGTGCAGTCAACAATGGTACACGAGTGGACCTTCGTCTCCGAAAGCCCATATCAATGATGGTTCGTTGAACAGTTCGCACGCTGACACTTGTTGATGCCCCAGCATTGAAATCCGCGGCAATTTGAGGAAGTGTTGCACGTCTATCTCGTTTAACGATTCTCGTCAGTCGTCGAATGTCCCGTTCTTTCAAGGTCTTTTTCCGGCCGCACCGCTGTCGGAGATTTGATGTTTTACCGGATTCCTGATATTCACGGTATACCCGTGAAATGGTCGTACGCGAAAATCCAAATTTTGTCGCTATCTCGGAGATGCTATGTCCCATCTCTCTTGTGCCGACTATAACGCCACGTTCAAAATCACTTAAATCTTGATAACCTGCCATTGTAGCGGCAAGAACCGATCTAACAGCTTTGCCAGACATCTCTTGTCTTATATAGGCGCTGCCGACCGCATCGCGTTACGCTGATTGGTTGCAAAGCTCCGTTATTTGCATACGCACGCCTGTACCAGTTTTTCTGGCACCAATGTATATTTAACGTTAATAAATAAATTTCTTAATGTAAATTTTGCATTGAAAACTTATAAATTTTAGTATACCTCTCTATAATTTCTCTTATCCTTATTATAAAGTAGATGAAAACCCAAACCTCTCTAAAACATACTATGTACACAAGATTTGCAATAAAAAGCTATTTTGAGTACATTTTCAACGTCAAAGAACAATTTGCATTGTTATGTACAATTTTATACAAAACAAAAAATTTAAAATAAAATTCTGCAAAAATTTATTTTGAGAAAAAGTATTTTCCATGGGGGTGGGCTTACTATATTTCCAGGGGGGCTCAATGCACTCTGCCAACGGATGCTAACTCTGTCCATAAATAGACGCGGCGCTGGTAGGCTTTACTAACAGGATGTATTGTTCAACCATGACACATCTAAATTAAATGTAACATTTCTTGTTAAGGTATTATTACCCTCCGCAGGGATAACACAATTGCCAAATATGGTCAACACAAGAAAGCCTCCGGGGCGAGAATTTTGTGAGTTTTCGTGGGGGAATTTATTATACTATAATTTTTGCCACCCACGTATTAATTACAGCTCAAACTAGAGCTTGTGTAATTTTGGAGAAAAAGAGACGCTTTCCCCATCCTGGATTTGTGAACGGGAACACATCCTCTAGCGGTCCAAGACCTCCGGGCTAAACGGGTTTCGGTTCAAGATGAAGCATCTCTTTTCTCAAGAATATAAGCTCAGATTTGGCTAGCAATGCTACGATAGTGTGAAATATCAATATTTCCCGTATGCCAGAATATGGCAGGCCGGTGGCGTAGTCTTCGCTTCGCTTTACAGACGTGGACTTACTCATTCCATTGGCGACATTTTGGTTATGCGATATGGTACTGGGTTCTGTGACCTGAAACATTATTGCTGGAAAATATTATAGAGGCGGGTCCCCAGAACATTCACTTCACGGCACTGCCGCCATTTGAATCAGCAGCTTATGAGATTGCGAAAGAAAATTACGAAACTTATAAAATCATTTTCAAGATGCAATTGATTTTAATTCAACGAAGTAATATGTCTGTTATTAAATAAAAATTATAAATTCATTTAAAAATAAGAAATAATATTAAATAAATCGTAACGCAGAAAATAAAAGGACTTTAAAATCCTCCAGAACTAGCGGAAAATGACCGGAATTGGCGATGTTCAACTTTCAAGATGTGTAGAAAGGTATGTGTGTAAAGTAGGGAGAAGCAATTTGAAACCCATTCATCAGGATTTCTGTACTCATTTTACAAGATTTTGTGTATGTTTTGTAAACATTAGTGGCACGAAACATATGTGTGTGTGCGTACGTATGTTGCCCAAAAGATACAGTTGATTTATGCAAACATCACAACAATTTACCTTTCCATTTTCCATCTATTGATAGTACGGGCATAACAATATTTATTTGTTATAACTTCTCTTGAATCGATTGGAACATTCCCGTCTACAAGTAATTTTTCTAACATCAAGTAAGTATTGATATCTTCCGCACCCTTATCGAATCGTTCAAGAAGTTCTATAGCATAATCAATAACTTCATAATATAATTTCCTGTAACCCTTTACTGGATTCGATACCTGATATGGAGGTGCTGCACCATCAAATCTCTTCGTTGGACGTATGATTCTCATTGTGATAATTTCATCCAGTTCCATCTCGTTAACTTGCAAACACGATTTTTCATAAATTTTATGAAATTCTTCATCGTTTCGAATTCTCCTCATATCTTTTATTTGTGCCTGAACAGCACAAATACGCCAGCTACTGTTACGTTGACAGCTTGAAAACACAACTTTAAATTTTCCTGTAAGGTTAGTGCGATGTTCAACAATGAAAGAGCACTTCGTTTTTGAAACTGTTTAAGCAAACCACCTGCTTTCGTGGCTTGATCCGAACTGCTAATGTAAATTTCTTGAAGCGCTATGAGAGTGTCTGAATATTGCTCAAGAATCGCTACAGTTGCTTTCTTATTGCTTATTTTTTAGATTTTGAGAATGAAGGTAACGTAAATAACAATAGTAATATAGATTACATTTCTGATAACTCTGTAAATCATACTTTAGATAACGAAAACCGTTCAGATTATACATCTGATAATGATTTTTGCGGGGAAAATTGTACTTTGAAAGAAATGAGAAACATTGTGAGCTATTGCAATTCTTGTAAAAGAAAGAAACTTCAGTAGACTTATAGATGTTGTCGAAAAGCAGTGGATTATAAAACAATAAGTCGTTTTAAAAAATATATTACCGAATTTGAGACAAATAGGAAGAAATATAAATTAATTCAATGCACACTGTTAGAAAAATTCAAACACGCTATAGGTGTAGGCATCTATCTGTACATGATGTAGATTTTAATAGGTGGGCTTACCATAAAGCAAAGGGCTTCAACATTACAAACTGTACGATTTCAAAGAGCTTTATAGATAGAATAAAAAAACATGGGTATAGTTTATCGTAAAGTCACGAATTATATATACAACGTCAGCTAAAAATGAATATAAGGAAAGTGTTGAAAACATAGTATTTGAATTCGTTTTATCATCACGTAATGCATTTGCACATTGCTCAAAGAGCCAAATATTTGCATATTTTAAACCAAATAAAAGAACATTATTTCACTAAAGGTGAAAAAACAACCCATCTTTAGTTTCGTCAGCATTATATGTGACTCACTCATAGAATAAGTTTTAATGCATTGAAGATATAAGAAGTTTTAGTGCATTGCTACGTTTAAAAACATGGTTACGCTGTACTATGACACGCAAAAACGATTTAATTCTATTGCTGTATGCCATATTCATCAAGTTCTGTTATACACTGTTAATACGAATGAAATTGATGTTCAGTTTGCTTCAAAGTCTCAAATATGAAAAAATATTTTTGGTTACTTGAAGTTTTGAAAATAGAATTTGTTCCTTTATTGTTCTGTAAGATTTTATAAGCAGAGCTGAAGCTAGGGGATGGCTTGGGTGTTAGAACATCCCCCCCCCAAAATTTTTTTATGTAAATATTGTACTATTATTAAGACTTAGCATTGTCCCCCCCCGAAAGTAAATGATCGATTTATGCCAATATCATATTGGCCTAACTAGCTTATCTACCTTATGCAGGTGCATGTGTGAGAAAGGTGGCTGCCGAAGGCGACGTTGTAATCTCAAAACGTAAGTAGCCTTGAGCGCTAAGCTACCCCTAATTACGCCACTGCTCTTAGAGTAAACAAGCAGTAGCCTGCATACATCAACATGATTTGTACAGGATGCCAACTCTACCAGAAAGTATTGGGCAATTAAGCAATTTTTCTATATTAGAGAGCTAACGAATCCAATCTGTCTTCTGAATGACCCCCTTTGGGGATGTTCCTGCTTCTGTGTCATCAACGAAATATGATGTTTCACCATTGCAGGAGGGGGAATAGCAGGAAATCACATCTGGAGACGAGCGTTTCCGCTTTTCTCGCTAGGGTTTCTTCCACTCATAGGTGCTACAGGAGTTTTTCTTGAAATTGGGGGAACGAGATCTGTCACAAAAATACGGTGGGGATAGCAGGGGCGGACTGGGTCCTCTCAAAGGGCGCAAGTCCTATTGGCCCGGGGGCTGGCGGCCCAGTCCGCCCTTGGGGGACAGTAGAGTAACCATCAAGACCATCTTAACACATTCCCGGACCCTTTCCAAACTAACTTTTAAATTTTTGCAAGGAGTAAACTATGATATGTATTAAACAAAAACTTTGCTAATTTGGGGGCCCCCTTTTCGGCTCCGAGTCAACCCGTTTAGACGGTATTGGTGACCATGCTACTATCAAGAATTAGAACCCCCCCACCCCCCAAGGCAGGAAATTAAAAAAAAATGTTATATATGTTTTTTAAAATTGTGATTATGATAAAATTTACTATGTTTACGGGCTGTAATTGTTTGCCCAGCGAAGGAAGTTTACCTACCAAGGTAGATTGCACAAGTCAAGCTATAGTGAGGTGAAACGGTATTAAGGGGGGGACAATATACCAGTAGAAGGCATTTTGTTTGAAATCGAAGGGGAATATTGAACCCTAGTACCAACATTGGGAGGGGGTCCTCCCTGTCCTCCGCTAACTGCGCCCGTGAATATAGCTACCGCTCCCAAGGTTGCGTGTGACTGGTTAGTTTTGACATTTGCACCTGTACAATGAAATGTCTTCACGTGCTAATTCCAACGCTCACGTGTTTTAACTCAAACTAGAGCTTTTTGCAAACAAAAAGCTCTAGTTTGAGCTAAAATACGTTGGTGTCTGGATTATCACGTATAATTATTCCCCATGAAAAAAAAAACCTCGTCCCAGAGGCTTTTCTATGTTGACTACTATGTGGTAATTGTTATCCCCGAGAAAGATAATATCTTACAACGAAATAGCTTGTTTATTTTTATACAGCTCAAAGACAGCGAAGACCATGTTGCACCGGAGCCTACGGTTTTCCGAGGAAATCGAACCTCTGCTGTTGAGGGAATCCAACCCCAAACTACAATGTCCAGACAAAACGGAACGCGCCTACGACAATTGTGGGAGTCGAACCTGGGTAAATGGCAGGACAAATACCTTACCACTAGATCACCGTATTTTCCCGAGGAATACGATCTTCTGGAAACCTAAAGTTACCAATTCCTACATTCAAGCAGTTAGTGGGCGAGCGTTTTTCGTTCTTGGGAGTTAGTGAAGCGGTCATGTGCAGTTGATTTTTACTTAATGAGCCCATTTTAAACTTTGCATTCGGGATCATTTTTTTTATATACGCCACTGGATGGTGTCCCACATCATTGGAATTGAACTCAGAAGCACTGATTTTCTGGACAGGTGTTTAAAAACTCTTTTCTAAAATGTTTAATGATCTTTCGCATGTGCCAAAAATTTCTGTCCTAAGCAACATCAGATGATAGAATATGCATCTCTATAGGATTTTGCTGAAGGCAGGGGCGTCAAGCAAGAGGGGCACTTGTCCTCCCGCCCTGGATTTAAAAAAATTTTTTCTCAAAAGCAAAAATATGCAACCTCTCCTCGAAATTTTTCTTTTAACATATTTATTTTTCCTTCTAACCTCCCCATTTTTTTTTTTTCAATTGGAAATGCACTGGCTAAAAATGATGTAAATATTTCTGAATAAGCCAAACTTTAAATAATTATGTAATTAAATATTTAATTATGGCACTTTTGAATGAAGGTTTTTTTTTTATTTCTGCTGAAGTAGTTTTTGCCCACCCCCATAAAAAAATCCTGCTCACGCCCCTGGCCGAAGGTATATCAGCATAACATAGAGTGATCTGAGCTTTTTCTCTGCAAGTGGGGCACCAGGATCCTGGCTGTTCATAATCTTCAAATTAATATACCCAGAGTGTCTGTTTTGTTGTACCTTTTTTCTCATTGGTATACGCAAAAAGTTGAGAAGGGAGGGGTTATAGGCTCAATGGGGGGTTACAGAGCTACAACTCACATATTCCTATGTTAAATATACAAAATTTCATTGCAATGGGGGTTAACACCCCCCCGCGTACGCCAGTGCCTTTTCTATACCTCAGCAATTAACGTATAACTTCCGAGTACTCCAGTATCTACCTTCACAACTTCTGAATTTACTGGAAAGTTCGGTTCCCAGTGTCGTTGCTTTGAGGTCACGTTCAATCGCTGATCTCGTTTCAGATGACGCTTCGTGCTGCCTTTGGAAAACACGACATTAGACAATAGCGAGAAAGGATCCGATGGATAAAAACAAATTTCTGGAGATCTATCCAGCAGTGGATCGACATCTATATTGGTTGAACGACATAACTTTTCGGAATCGAAACTGCAAGTCGCAAGTATATTCTATTCATTATATGAATCATATCAAACCTATTCTGACTACCTTGTGATTAAGGTATTATTGGGAAAAAAACAAAAAAGCAATTACAGTGTAATCCCGATTTTACGTATCCATTTCGAACTTTCGAAATATCAAATTAATTTTTATTAATTTTATAGAATTACAATATCGCTTCATTTTTTTTTATTCATTGGGTTAAATTTCTACAGTATAGATTGTCATTGTTTTTTTTCTTTTAATATTCATGTAGTTTTTTGTTGTTTTTTTTTAAATTCCTATCAGGAATTAATCATACAGTTGTTTGTGGCAATCGTTGATATACTTCATGGATGGCACCAAGGAGTAAGCTGCCAAAGAGATTTTTGTAGCTTTTCAGCTAACTTGCACCTAAAAGTTGTAGCCGAATTAGAAAAGTTGTAGCCAAATCAGAAAAACTGTTTTCAAATTGATGAAAAATTCCGGTTAGAAACAATCAGCTACGTGCAATATCCTTTATTTTCATACTTCGAGTGGATTTTAAGTTACTGGTGATTCGCAGCTTGCATTAAAACTAAATTCCCTCCTCTCCGTCCCATTGATTGATATGTTCACCAACCGGCTTATATTAGTGTCATGGAGTCTATTACGAATATCCATCACCTTTTCAATTTTATTTGAAGTTTTCGGCGAATTGCTCAGCAGTTTTCCTAGTCGAAGTTTGGTTAACATCGCCTTTCGGCAAAAGGTTAATCTCTGGACGGCGCCAAGAATGAAATACACACAATGTACGTATAGGAGTCTAAATAATTTTGGTGAAAGATGATGCGCGCGCAGGTCTCAATCTACAGTTAAAGTCCAAAATTCCTACGTTTTTAAAATTTTGTGAAAGAACGTGATCGCTGCAGATGTAAACACGGACGCTGTTTCGAAAAGGTTTACAAATGGAGCATTCTGCATTTGTTAAAGCATAAATTAAACAAATTGGTTCTTCACTTCGTACAAAAATCATGCAATGAAATCTAGGGCGCGTATAGCCCAGATGCTCTTGCGCCATAAAAATCCAAACAAACAAACGAAAGCTACTCATGGCTTCTGGATCGGTCATTTCCCTGCATTCACTGTTTAATTCCTATGGTATCTGTAAAAACTAAACATTGAAAAGAAATTAGAATTGCGTCGTTTTCTAATTTTCGGTATTCCCACATATATTATTTAAATTTTTTTGCCTTTGTCAAAGTCATATGGCTCATTTAAATAAAAAAACAAATCGTGTTTCCGTAGAGAGGAGGAGAAAGAAGATAGTCACATGTACATTTCTGGGATATGAGTTGCAACAGAGGATGGGATGTATTCTTGTTAGGGTTAGTGTTCTCAAATTACTGGCGTATGAAGAAGAGGGAACAGATGAGAAATCATACCCCCCCTCGTATAAACTTTCTGCGTGCCTATAATGTCTTTTTGACGACAGATGGTGGCATACGCACTCAGGCAGTTTCTTTTATAAGAACGTGTCCTTTTCGAAACAATCGTAAACGACATGTCAGTATACATAACTGCGTGTGTGTTAATTTCGATTTAAATATATAGTTGAACAGTGCTCATTTCTTTAAATGAATATATGTACTTCGCATAAAAAGTACATGTGTATAAACAGTCATTTAAATTATTTCTTATATGACCTGTATGTATCCTTAGATCAATATTGTGCCATCTTTATTTGCTACCTTTTACATTTCATTTCAAGGACGCCCGTATAAACAGAGGTGTCACTGTAATTTTACGGCTCAAGGACTACAATAGTCA
The DNA here is from genome assembly GCA_006491805.2 of Dysdera silvatica. Classification (NCBI taxonomy): domain Eukaryota; kingdom Metazoa; phylum Arthropoda; class Arachnida; order Araneae; family Dysderidae; genus Dysdera; species Dysdera silvatica. The sequence goes on from QLNU02014802.1 coordinate 176,490,390, forward strand.
TGCTGCGCCGTGACTTACTGTTTTCTGAGGAATCAAACCCTGGGAGAGTTAAAAGTATTACGTAAGCAATATTTTGGCCATTTCAACCCCACCTCAGAAAGCAAAATTTAACATTGGCTAACATAGGAAAATAAGACCAATGGCAACCCCTCCCCTCCACCAAAGGTGCTTAGATAATGCTGAACGCTACAACTCCCTCCTCCCCGACTGCAGTAAGCAGTGCTATCTTTATGAGATCTCTGAGTAAGCTTTCTTTGTATTGTTGGAAGTCAAACCCGAGTTAACGGCGCGGAAGTTTGTGAATTGAGAACCAAACGTTGTTCTGGAATTTACAGGCGGAGTTTGCAGTTTTCTGGGGGTTGTATACTAGTAAAGCTGCGTTCAAACGAAGTTACACCCTCACTCTTCCCTACCATAGGCGTAGCCGGGGGGGAGTTTTGGGGGTTATAACCCCCATTGCAATGAAATTTTGTATATTTAACATAGGAATATATGAGTTGTAGCTTTGCCACCCCACCTCATTAAGCCTATAACCCCCTTTATGAACTTTCTGCCTACGCCTATGTTCCTTCCTTCCAGATAGACGTCAATATTTCGCCAATTTGCGAGTAACCAACCCCAACGCCTTCCTTTCCTTAGTTCAAAAAGACACTAGTAGAATCAGATGTAACCGAATTTATTTTTTTTTGTACGCCCCCTTAACACTTCCTTTCTTTTCCGACCAAGGTGCGGCAGTGGTTCTCAATTAACTGCATATCCCGAATTGGGGTTACGTTGGTTCTCAATTTACTAACCGCCAACGGCACATTAAGCGAGCGCGTTACCAACACTGCGCCACGGCCATTTTAAAAGCATCACCAGAGGATCTGAAAGTCTCATTTTTTTTTACCCCACGTTCTTAATATTGCAGTATTCTATTTAACATTTATAAACAAGATTAATTATATGTAACAAAAAAGGAATTTGAGTTTCGTTTATGCATTATGTTTTTTTTTTTTAATTAATTCACGGTAGATATACAATTTGCTTTTATTTCCCTCTGAACAGGTGTCGGCGGCAATTTTCATTATATTTTGGCGCATGGATTCTTAACGTACCAGACATGGAAAAACAATTTAATTTCTGTTATGAGGCTTTGACATCCGTGATATGTATTTTTTTAACGGCACGAGGACAACTAGTGTTATGCTGCGCCATAAATATATCATATATAGTGTAACCGTAATTTAAAGTTTTCACCACACATAACGTTATGTTTCATTGGTCCCAAATAATTCCCATACTTGTAATGTTAAAAAATCCCCAATTTAATATTATCACTTTGACACATTTCCCGCGTTTTTTTCCTGAAAGAACTAGAATACCGCACAGAGGTGTACCTCATGGGGAAAAAGGTAATACCCTGTGTATATATATATTCATACTATCCCTAAATTTCTTCCCCTTTTAAATACATTGCAGTCTTTGCCGCTGCACGTTTTACATCTTAACACTTTACCTACAGGGAGCCTATTAATAGGCTATATATATATAGATACAAGCAGTAGGTGAAGTGTTAAAACCTTTATGAACTGTCTAGCAGCTACATGTGAAGACCCAGGATAGGTTTGTTCACACATGACCAAGCTTAACTGGAATCGGACATGTTAAGTTCATTCAAAGGGATTGGCCACCACGAGTTAAACGTATCCAACAGGCTATCATAGATTTCAGTAAGTGTTAATTGTGATACTACGTTGTTCCGTGTTATGCTACAGCAATTTGAAATCAAGACAAGGCACACAAATGTATCATATAGGAATAAAGTTATTTATTGACCATAATCAATCGTACAATTTTTATAAACTAGTCCAGTAACAATGCTGTTTGTTAATAAGCTTGTTATTGCTAAAATGTGTTATGTCTAGATAACGTGCAAAAATACTAATTAAGACATCTTAAAATATTTAGTATTTTTAATGGAAAGAGTTAAAGATGTTAAAGTACAGTCCATAGAAAACTGGCATTACTATATAAATGCTGATATTGAATTTTACTCAAAACACTGTATATTCTTTGGCAAAATATATATATATATTTATATAAAATATATCCCAAATAACTAAATAACGTGAACCAAACCACATCGTACAACTCCACTTATCATTACCACTATTGATACACTTTGAAATATGTTAAAAATAAAATATTAGCAAACGTGGAAAAATCAACACTCGGTCTGTTTTTGTTTTTTTTTTAAGTACGCAAAATCACACACACATTCACAGAACAATTTTCTTTTTTCATTTTTTTTTGTGTGCATGTATGTCGTTTCTTTGAAAAATGGAGAAAATACATTTGTTCAAGACATATTAAAAACACGAATAATAAAATATATATATTTATAAGGGAATATTTTCTGTTATTTTATAGCATGGAACTCGCAATGGAGAGAGAAAGAGATGAACAGCTCTTCTATAATTTCACACGCACACACACACATTCGCTACAAAGCAAATTGGAGCTTTTCTCGAAACATGGAAATTGAGCAGATTCTGTCATGCGAATGAAACAATTAAGCCTTAGAAAAAACGGTTTGAACACTACACAATATTCACGGGGAATTCACTAATAACCTTAATGCATTATACTTTGTCGGTGGCATCAGGCTTCAAACGAGAGATGAGACTATACACACATGTACAGGAGCATATGAGTCATAAAAATATCGCAGCGGAAGATGTGTGCCAGCTCTAAGGGATTCTGCGAGCAGACCCCTTAATACTGCCTGATATTGTGTTAAGTTTTTTTTTTATTTTTTTATTTTTCACTTTTAGTAAATGCAACTATGATAAACAAATGGTTTTCTATCATCGAACCTCGCTAATGGTTTGGTAATTTGTGGCAGTTTATAAACCGAGGTGGAGGATGAAAATATGGAAGATATTAAAAGTGATTCGCTCTATCACCCATAACCGAGAAATTGCGGAAGAAAAAAAATAATATAATAAAGTGAATATATATATATAATGTATCAACATGTTTTTATATTACAAGTCAAAGCAAAAATACACAACGTTAAGTACTCTGTGCAAACCTATTAGTGTTGTGATGTTAAAAGCTTCAAGTTAGCAACAAATGAATAATTTAATACGAAAAACAGATTTAAAATTAAACACCTTTATAAAACTCTGGATTTCAAAAGTGACAATTTACAAAAGAGAAAAAAAAGATAAAGCATTCAAATAAACTATTTAGCACCTTCCACAACAAAAATAACTGTCTTAATAAATAAATTTCCTTTAAAGTTTAATTACATTTTCATAATACAACAACTCTGTTCATCACCCAGAATGCGTCTTGCTGTTAAAACATTTGATAGATATACACCACCTTGAATCTCCGTTTTGATCCCTATTGCAGCTGCCTTCCTACGTTTTAAATGCACGAAGAATACGGGCAAAACAAAACACTAATACTGCCTAACTCAAAAACACACTCAGAAAATGGTGAGACAAATGAACACACAAGTCGAAGAAGCACAAAGCCTGTTCCTCTGATGGTTTGGGCAACAGAAGTTCGTAGCATTTACAATTGCAATACTGATACTATGTAACTGAGCAATCGAAAAACTGTACCGACTCTGCCCAATAACGCTCCATTCTCGAGACGACAAAATCCAGATATGTGAAAAATACCACAAAATGCATGTTTAAACATCTTTGATTTACTTTAAACGCAATAGAAATTTAAGACATGGGGGAGGGGGCAGGAAGAAAAATTGCATATATTATATAATGCGTTAAGGAGTCAGTTACATCACCACAGCCCTACACTAAACCTAGATGCATATGTGAGACTGTATTGGAAATATTTGCAAAGCACTACGGTACGTCATTGAGCTGGAACAAATCGGGGAGGGCGTAAATAAAAAACCCTCGTGCATCGGCCTTACACTAATGGATAACACGCGCAACAGGATAAAATAAAACTGGAAGACTCTAATAATAATAAAAATAAAGAACAACATACTTTTTGTTGCACCGACATTTACATGAAAAAATATACACTGTCTTTAAATGGATAAAAGGCCAACGTCAATTTGAGGCCGTAAAATAAAAGCATTTCACATTATAAACATTCGTGATCTCACCAGATATACATAAACCACATAAATATATTAAAAAATAGGAAGATAAACAATATTAAAAATAGCCATTACTAACCTTATCAGTATTGTGCAAAAGTTTGGTGTCCTCGCAGAAGACTTTAAACAGTTACACATCACAAGGTTTCTGCGAGGGTCCCAACAAGGATAATAACTGACTATAAAATTCAAAAGGATAAAACATATCCCTGTCATGTCCCAGGAATCTTACATTTCTAATCTTTAAATGGCAACCGAGATGTGAGTACAAGAGTTTACATGACGATAGAACCTACACAAATGTTGGTTAATATGTAGATTATACTGGGCATAAGTAGATATCATGGGAAATTTTAAAAACAAAAATCAGCCATTAAGAACAAAGACATGGCATGGAGTTACAAATGCCTGGCTGAGTCAAATAAATAAAAAATAAAGGAAGTTGTGAAGATGAAAACCACCTATAAGTTAATACGAATATCAGAAAGGAAAAAAAAAAAAAAAAATTAAAAAATGAAATTTGGCCATATCTTTTGACTGGTAAAAACTGGATACTATAAATAGCTGCATTAAGAGAGTATGCGAATGGCTTGAGATACGGGATTATGACAGATGGGGCACTCGGCATCAGGCTTCTCACAGATCCGAGTGGCACAGTCGTAGCAAAAACAATTGTGACCACATGGAACCAAAGCAGCAACTACTGAACCGCTAAGACACACGATGCAGTCTCTCTTAATCTTTCGCCCAGGGGCAAGCGATTCGATTGGACTGCTGGAATCTGAACAACAGTTGATTGCAGAGCTCGATGTAGTGGGGAAGTTGAGAAGTCCTCCGGGTGAAGTATTAATCAATGGTGAAAACGATGGCAAGGTTGATATACCAGTCGATACCCCATCCAAGTCTCCAAGGCTAACCTCTGGATCACTTTGAATGCGGCGAGCTGGTGGATGCTCCCTTAAAGCGAAATCAGCAATAGCACCGCTGATGCTGTTGCTGCGCTGATTCAAATCAGCCAATCCAGATCTTGAACTGCTATTACTGCTTCCTGCAGATCCAAAGAGCGAATCGGAGACAGAGGGGGCACCAAAGTCTGACCAAGAGGTTGTCAGTGTTGGAGCTGGTACGTCAAAAGTGGGTGAATCGCCCAGACCTTCGTCGACATCGTATAAGCTGAAACCATTGCCAAAGGATCCACAAAAGACTGAGCCAAAGGGATCACTGTGCTTCGTATTTCCATTCATACTTGATATCGGAAAGCTGAAGAGATCATCAGTAGGTAGATCGAGGATATTATTGCTGTCACGGAAGGGATTCATGTAATCGCTGTTCATGTCAGACTTAAAAAGGGCACTGCTTACGACATTAAGGTTGTTGGCAAAAGTAGTGTCCAAGATGTTCGGTCCAAATTCCCCATCTTCACAAGAGTCAATGAGATTGCCGGTGCGCATGGCGATGTGACCCTCAATTTCCTTTCGAGCACACTCAACATTATCGGGTAGGCCGGTAACTTCAAAGATGGGCTCCTTTTCTCGGCTCGGTGTCACAATGTACGTATTGGTCTGCTGCTGAATGCGCTTGATGGTAGCACCTTTTGGTCCCACCACCAACCCAACCACACGATATGGAACACGAACTTGGATTGTCGTTTGACCTGGAATGTTGGAGTTTGGACCGGGCAATGTAGATCCGTTGATGTTGTTCTTCCGCTGAGCTCTTATTTGGCTAAAGTGATCTGCAGCAGAGAGAATTTCTCGCTTTGCAGCACTTACATCTTCCTTTCGGCCTGTTACAACAAAGACTGGCTCCTCTCCACGAACAGGTGTTTTGATGTAGGTGTTAGTCTTTGCTCGTAACGCTTTGATCTTGCAACCTACAATAAAAAAAAAAGATTAGAAAAGACAGTTTACATAAAAGGCTTTGCTGAACTTTAATTAAATTTAATCTAAACATTCATGATTTACAGCAAGACAGTTAAGGTTGTGCTGCACCAGGCCCTACAGCATTCTAAGGAATCCAAAACCCTTTACGGTGTACTTTGATAGACAAGTCCTTAATGTTCAAGTTACAATCATGTTTAATAATCTAAGGCAGGGGTCAAAATTAACTTTTTAAATCAGGTGCACAAATGCACCCAAGTCTTGTGACTTAGGTGCACTAAATACTAGTTATGTGTACAAGTAACGAACGGAATAGAAAGTAAACCTCAACATTAAAAACGGGTAAAATGTAAGTGAAATAATTACATTAAAGCATGTAAGATAAAAAATGCAACTTTTCAAAATAATTGAACATTCGTATGTAAAAAAAAAAGTAGACATTAAGAAAATTATAAAATTATTCCATAGGTCACCGTTCTTGAAAAATAAATGCAAGTAGTCATAATTTCGAATCGTCAGGTGCACTATGTGCACCCAACGTACAAATTTATGCACACGGATAAAATTTCATGTGCACAGTATACCTGCTAATTTCGAACCTAGATCTAAAGTTAAGCACCTTCCTTTTCAGCCTTAATTTCTGACCTTTTAACAATAAACTAGCCCTACCTCATTTTAATCTAATATTTCTAAGTGCCAAATAATTTAATCGTTGAAATTATACAAGAATTTTCGGCACCAACGTATAAGTAGCTCAAGCGAAAACTTTTCATTTTAGGAGAAAAAGAGAAGCTGTCCCCGTCATAGGTTCAAACCAAGGTCCCTCCGATGAGCATGTAGTGTCTTAACTGCTCGATGAACAAGGACAGGAACAACGCTCTCTTTCTCCGTATATAAGGATGTAAGATATTATTACCCTTCTCAGGGATAACATAATCACGAAATAATGGTAAGCTTATTAAAAGTAATAGAGCAGGGGTCAGCAACTTATGGTATGTACACTAATTTTTAGTGGTATATAGACTGATTTAAAAGAAAATCCAAATATAATTGTTAAAATTTAGAAGCATTTTATTCAGAAAAAATCCATTCCTGTTTTCTTATCTTAGTGAAATGTCACTAGATATAAGTAAGAAAAATACGTAGGAGTAAATTTCTCTCCTCCTCCCATACAGATGGACTAAACTTTCTTGAATGACTAATAGTATTTACATATTTCCATCCAAAACCTCACCCCTCTCCCAAATTCTTTACTCTAACTCACATTTGCTGGTCACAAAGTTGACGTTACAAGTAATTAATATTGTCAAAACGTAATAAAAACTGAAAATTTTGTATTTATTCTTTGCCAAACCTTTAAACTAGAAAACATTGATTCATACAGCAAAAGGATTGCATTATTTGTGCTTTACATTGCTAAACTATCGTAAATCGCACGTCAAGTACAAATACATTTGCAAGAAAATTGACTTTTTAATATATTAAAACGAACATATCGAAAGATCTACTTAATTTGCATCAATAAGTGGATAGTAACAAATATTCACAATCTGGTAAGTGGTTTCGCTGACACACGGAGTGGTAATCTACATGTTTTTAATTGAGGGTGTGAGAAACTTTATTTTCATTTCTTCAAAAACTACAACTTCATTGACTAGTACAAGCAATGGGAAATTTAAATATGGTAACCCAGCCACAAACAGATATCTACTAATAGAACTAAAAAAAACAAAAACACACACACACTACTAAATCCCTTTGAATATTCTAATGAAAAAAATGCACAAATTGCGACAATTTTGCTCCTTCCCAAATTCCAATTTGGTTCACAAACTCGTTCAATACAATAGAACCCAGGTTACTCCAAACTCCCTTAAACCGAAATGTTCTGTAACACAATTTTTTTTTTTTAAGTGGACACTTGTTCCACGTTCCTAACAAAAATGCTTGCATCTGTTTTCTAGTACACCCCAGCCTTAAGAAACAAACCGATACAAGTGGTAGATATCAGACATGTACAATGATTTTTACATATCAGATATACAGGGTGGTCCTAAACTCTACCGACAAAATAAGAGGAGTTGTTGTGAACAACTAATAAGGCATATTTGCCCATATCCCTGTGTCTACAAAGGGGCCGGTTTGGCTGTAGAGAGTAACTACTGTTCACGATCATGTCGTTGCTACGTAGCCAATTACATGCATTAAATGCAATTTTTGATACATAATTTAAGTAAATGAGCTAATAATACAGCAGAGACAAAGAAATCCTTAATTCCATTTCCTGATCTCTTTTCCAGTGTGTTAAAAAAAAGGCAGTTTTAGGCTTATTTTCACTAAACAGTAACACAGATCAAAATCAGGAAACGGAATTCCGGATTTCTTTGTCTCTGCTGTATTATTAGCTCATTCACTTAAATTATGTATCAAAAATTGCATTTAATTCGTGCAATTGGCTACGTAGCAACGTGATGGACGTAAACAGTAGTTACGCTCTACAGCCAAACCGGCCCCTTTGCGGACACGGGGATATGGACAAACATGCTTTATTTGGTGTCCCTATCAACCCTCTCTTATTTTGTCAGTGGAGTTCTGGACCACCCTGTATGCAAAGATACCAGATTTCTAAAACAGTTAATACTTAAATTAGCATTCTTGTAAGATATCATCACCCTTCTCAGGGTTAATTTGTTTAAAAAAAAAAAAAAAAGTGGATTTGTGTGTTGACCATTTCGCAATTGTGTTAACCTTGAGCAGGGTAACAATATCTTATAAAAACCTTACAAACGGAGAAGGGCAGTATCATTCCTGTGCCTTAGTAGTCAAAGAAGAGCATAGGCATAGAGTTATATGGGCTCGTGCCCCCCACCTAATTTGAAATAAATTGCAATTTTACACATACTGTAATGTATAAACGCACATAACATGTGCTTGGCCCCTCCAATAATTTTGAAAACTCTACGCTGATGAAGCAGAGAGACTAGAATTCGATTCTAGGCTAGGGAGATGTCTCTCTTCTGTACATTGAAAGCTCTAGTTTGAGCTCAAGCGTAGGAGGTCAGAAATTACTATCTATTAATTAATTAATTAATATATACGCATTTATAATGCTTTTTATTATCAGTGCAGTAGTTTAGTAATATGCAACCAAACTTTTTTAATAAAAACGTTGTAGTTTCTTTGTACCTCCATACTAAAAATTCCATTTCCGGATTATCCAAAATCGGAATTGACTCCCCACCCCTAGTTCGGATAACCGGGGTTCTACGAACGTCTTTTAAATAACGATAGTACAGACAGTAAAACGTGACCCCTTCCCCAGGGCTTAATTTCTAACAAAAAAAAAGTGAAGGAGCCCTAATATTATGATAAATCGATTAAAAAATTGAATGGCTGCAAAAGAATCGATAAATCATGCGAATTATTTATGTTCATTTTTCTGGACAACAAAATGCTTGACCTTAATCTCAAATTTATTACTTTTTCATGACAGCGTCTAATATTTAAATAATCGCCAAAAATGAAGATGTACCGCCACCCTAAGCCCCCATTTTTCCGGAACTGAGCGACCCCCACGAAAACGGAGGTCTGAGAAAAGCTTCACGAAGCGCAGCAAACGCTGTAGCCTAACACGCGTACAAACTGCCAACAAAGGATACTATAACTTGTTAGAAACGCAAGTCGGAAACCCACAGGGAAAGCAAGTTGAAAATAGCCAGGTAACCAGTAACGAAAGGGAAAGCGATTAGATTCGCATGGTTAGCTCGAAACGTTCTAGTTATGCGAAGAACTGATATCCTAACCTAAGAACCGGTAATCAGTTCTTCTCCCGCGGCTTTTTCCACGCGAGCGACTTTGAGGCAGTTTGGTTCGTTTCAATATACAGGCAAACATTGCGCCGCTGACCCAATCCACCCCGTTATTAAAAGACCCTAAAAAAGACTTTTTGACCGGGGTTGGACCCCAGACAAAAAGCTATCACAGAACAGAAAGGGCCTGGCTATGTCGTAGCGATTAATGCGTGTTGAGGGGAAAAAAAAAAGAAAAAGAAAAAAAAAGATCGTTTCCTCTTCCGATGGTTCTTTCAACTTCCTTCCGTCCGTCCTTCCTTCCTTTTTTCAAAATCGGCAAGGACTTCTGTTTATTTAGGGAATAGAGCTATGCTTCGTTTGAGATTAACGTGTAAAATATCGAAACCACAAATCGAACGTGACAAAATTCTTCCTTACTTAGAGGCGAAATCGATGGTTAAGATTCGAACGGCACTTTTACTTGGAAAATATAAAACTAATTACAGTAACCACCGACGTTACGTCAGTGACGTCATAGACTCCGAAATCGGTTTGAATTTAAAATTTACGTGGCTATCATCAACCACGGGTGATCCGATCCATACAAGTACTTCCGGGGTAGGAGCTGAGAGAAATTAACGAGTACTTCCGGGGTAGGAGCTGAGAGAAATTAACGAGTACTTCCAGAGTAGGAGCTGAGAGAAAGTAACGAGTACTTCCGGGGTAGGAGCTGAGAAAAATTAACGAGTACTTCAAGGGGGGGGGTGGGCCTGAGAAAAATTACCTCCTTCTCAAAGCTGTTGAGAATTTTAGTGAATGTACAAGATACCAAAACGCTACAAAAATAATTGATACTGCTTGACAATTAGTAATGAGCTAAAAAGTACCTTATTTTAAAATGTGACTGTAAAACTTTTGAAAGTAAATGCATAGCAGGTTCGGGCGAATCAAATTTTTAAACGGCTAGGGGGGGGTCGAACCCCTCCGCCCCCCCCATGTCATCAACCAACCATCCATAGCCCCCTGTCCATCCAAATTGAGATGAAAGAATTGCCAGCGCTTTCAGCGCCCCCCCATGCTACAACGAGCACACGACCTTTATTTATGCTTAGATATGGTATTGTGGTTTGCAGGGCACAATCCGTTATGCCGGGGGGGGGGGTCTTCAACCCGCGGCCCGCTAGCTCATGAAAAAATACACTCCTTGCTCCCTGTGAGCCGTAAGTCTATGTATGTATTTTATTCTGTTCACATTTTGTAATAAATATTTTAAAATGCTAGAGAACTAAACATGCCCTTTCCCCTCGCTTGTATTTTACTTCAATTTTCTTACTTATATCGATATTAAAGGTAGTTTTATTGATTTGCAGTGTAACAGTGATTTTAAAATAAAATTCAGCTTACGACTCACTGAATTTTATTCTAAATAAATCGATAAGAACATCTTCCCAACCATCGGACTGCATGCTCCGAAAACTTCAGAACATCACAATTCGGGAGTCTGCGAGCAGCTCTTTTCAAGAATGGATTAACCGAAATCAAAAATCAGGACCCGAATAATCGACGTCCACCTTAAAAACACTCTTAGGGTTGCAATGCCAAAAATGCTTGTCGAAAATAAACAGTGCTAAAAATCTCACTAAAAGGTTTGATTTCGCTTTATATATTAATAACTAAAAGTACTATAAATGTTTGCTTCAATGTGTATTTTACGTTGTAATATATGCTCCATTGACGGAACTAGAAAGTATTTTCGGGGGGGCAAACCAATATAGAGATCTAAAAAAGGTAACAAAAGCTAATCTACAGGAATCACCTAAATCCGCCTTTGTTCAGTCCTAATATTGCAGGTACGGTAGTGCGGGCCACGAGCCAACAAGAATAAGCAAAATTGACCCTTGGACTGAAAAACGTTGAAGACCCCTGCATTATGCGGTCGGTCTGAAGATTCAAGTGTAAATCCAAACTAATCTGGGGGGGGGGGATTAAATTAACAAGAATGCCACCGGCGGGTATTTTTTAACCAAGGTACTTTCTCCGAATCCTAGGAAAAATAAAATGACATAGATCCGTAAAGAAAGGTTGTCCGTAGGAAATTTGGTTGTGACGCTCCACCACCAGGAAAGGCAGCTAACATTAGGTTGCACAGTGTTTACCGAGAAATCCAATATTCTGTCGACTAGGTAATAAAACCTCGAAATACGGAGTGGTAAAAAAAAAAAAAAGCAAGCTTTTTTTTTTTTTAAATGGACGTTTCAATCAAGGGCGGATCCAGTAATCTTTCAAGGGTAGGGAGTAATTTGCTTCTACATTTTAGCCAATCATCCGATAACACATTTCACGTGATATAATCCCGGCTCGAGGGGGAGGGGGCGTTCGCTTCTCCTCTGAGCCGGATAAATAACGCATGAACTCGTAAATACATATAAATAACAGTAATATAATAATAAACGAGTAAACTCATTCCGTGATGCGGACAGCGAACGATTTTTGCATAACGCCAGGTTTGTACTCCTTTCGAAGACTGTCGAACGAGAGCTATGGGAGAGTAAGCATTAAGTAAGCTATATATTGGCCATTTCATATCCCCCCTGGTAAGCAAAAATTAACATTGGTTAACGTAGGAAAATAAGCACATCATCACCCCCCCCCCCCTCCCCAAAGGTTCTCACGTAATACTCGAACTCACCCTATCTGAACCAAAGTACACACACACACAACTAAACCACCTAGCAAGTACGGATTTAGGGTGCAAGGAACCCTGGCACAACATTTATTTTATTATTGGCACTCTGGCACAACATTTATTTTATTATTGGCACCCTGGCACAACATTTATTTTATCATTGGCACCCTGGCACAACATTTATTTTATCATTGGCATCCTGGCACAACGTTCATTTTTTACAGCTGTCACAGAGTACTTTCCAACCACTTGAGTGTGGAACACTTCACAATTTTTCCCCCCTTTCAAATTAAGATTAAAAGGGGACTTCCTGCAGAGGGACGGATAAATGGATTTGTGACAGAATAGATTGAAATAAAAGTCCCACCTTATTTAGAAATAGGGGGCTTGCCAACTTCAATGAACCATAGTGTGATGGGTCCCAAAAGTAATAAATTGAACACCCCGGTTTAAAATATAAACACAATTGAAACAGCAATTCACTCTTCGTTTACATGAAACTGGGAATAAGCCCTGTCCAACAATTACCTCAAATAACCTTTCAGTAAGGTGGATCATACCATTATTCTTACATACAAGCCTATATCTTCAAAAGATTTTAAAAACAAGCCTTTCCATGTTTTCACTTTTCCTCCCCCACCCCTGGACATCACAATAATAATCAGTTTCATCTGTGGGAGAGATAGCTTTCATCCCATTATGTTCTCTATCTTCATGTCTATCTTGACAATTCACTTCCCTGGCTCCAAGTATGATTGCTCAGTGGATGTTGAAAGGAAGGGAGTTTGCTTCCCTGGGAGGGACAAACCAAACATTGCAGGGGGGGGGGCATGGTATTTTTAGCGCAAATTTTGACCAAGGGGAACAAGAGGACACCACACATTGATCTTTTTTAAACTGAATTATTAAGGGTTATTACCAACTATTTTGGATTGTAACTAATTTAAACATCTACAGAAAAAGTGAAAATTTGGGCGGCGATTAATGAAAGAGTATGCATATCTATTTTATGACAGTAACCACAACGTGTCAAACGACAGGAATTTGGTTATAATGTCTCTTTTACCACACTAAAGTCACATGGTGTCTGAACCAACAGTTTTCCGAGAAATCCACATCAATGTTGCCATAGGGAACCAAAACCTGAACTGTAGTGGAAAGGAAAAAATGAAACGATGGACAAACACGTTCCATTGCAGGGCAAATGTAGATTGTGAATATTGTTAAAAGTGAAAATTTTACAACTTAAAAATCAGACTATCCATTTTAATAAGAACACCCAATCTGCTAAATCAAATTCTACCCCACTTCCTCAACAAAAATAAAAAGCAATGTTTAGAAGAACAAATAAATTGCAATGCAAAATTTCCCTCCAAAAATGTGTCGATACCTTTCTTTTTATGCTGCAAGAACAGCAAAGGTCATGTTTCACCATAGCTACAGACCCCCGACGATAAATCTGAACCCCTGCCACTAAAGGAACCAAACCCCAAACTACGGTGGACAGAAAAATGGTATCTCACACTATTGGGAGTCAAACACGGGTTAATGGTGCAACAAATAAATGTGTTACCAATACAGGGTAGTGGACTTGTATTTCTGAAGAATTCAAACCGCTTAAGGCCTAAGAAATCAGTCCGTAAACACTCACCCCCCCTCCTCCGCAGGGACCAACCCAGCATTGCATCACCACAGAGCCTATTAACAATACTGCATAGAATTTTTTTTTCAAATAGGTGGACAATATCACGCACCAGGTCATGCATTTGCCACATTTTAAATTCTTTACTGCTTACTGGGTGATTTTTTTTTTGAATTTACATTTATTATTACGCAATGTAACTAAACTTTATAGTAATAACCCTTAGTATAAAAATGCTATTAATTAGTGACGTGAAACAATGTGCTAAAACTATATTAAACTATTTAAACACTACTATCACAGTTAAAATTATTTAATCCACCTAATTAAATAATTTTAACTGTGGTAGTCGTGTTTAAATGGTTTAATATAAAAATACTATTTAGAAGTTCATAGTGAAAATAATACCTAAAATTAAAATTTAGTGGCAATGTTTTATTTCAGCCTAAAATCATTGCACCTGAAAGAAAAACATTACCACAAAAGTTTAATAATTAACTTAATGTGAGGTGGTGGTGTGGTGTGGGGGGATTTCTGGATGCATATTCTCTAACAATTACTTTTATTCTTTGTGTTAGAATTTGCATTATATGTTAAATTATACCATGTCCCAAATGTTTAGTCAAAAAATAAAAAGCTATTTAGCTTTTTAAAGAGTAAAAAAAAAAAAAAAATTACCGAACACATCAACTTTATTATGTAAAATATGCTGCTTGCATATACATAAGTAAAAACTACTGGTCTTTACTTAATCAGGGATGTTGCCGAGTGCTCATAAAATTGGGTCCCTAAGAGCAAAAAAAAATGTTCTCCTCACTAAATAGTAGATGCCTAGTATGGGCTATTTTTCTAATATTGAGTCCTTTCCTTCTATTCCATGTGTTTTGTGTGATACAGCGAGTCAACGGCACCTCTGCTTAATGCAATTTTTTAAAATGAAAAATTTTCTAAAAGTTTGTCATCATTTTTGCCTTTTAAAAAATGAAACACTATAAATTCATAAGACACCAATGTTATACGTCGACTTTGTGACCTTCCACCGAAGAAATTGGATTTTGCAGAATCGCGGAACTGATTATATACCATGGCTTTCCCCCCTTGAAAACCTTTAATAAGGTTTTTAATTCTTCTATGGAGAAATCCTGTTTACAATAGGCAAAAGCCATGCAGATCAAGATTCCCGCAAGTTCTCAACAGGGTTTAGCTTGTGACTGCATGAACCATTAAGAACTATATTCTTTGGACTTTGAAAAGCTTGATTTCCCTTTTTATTTGTCTGAAGAAAATTTTTTAGGAAAATGCCGTTTTCATACTTTATGCGTAGTGATTGAACACTGCCTTCCATAGTCAAATTTTGCCTTCCAATTTCTACAACTTGGAAGGATGAATACAGACATGCAACAGAACATCGTTGCATAACATCCTGTGTTACGCAACAATATTACGGGGTAAGCAAGCATCGAGGTGCATAAGAACATTGTGGCGTATCACCACTGCAGGACATCAATACATTCTATCGCATCTAGTCTACACTGACTAAATGCTGTTTGCAAATTGGTCCAAATATACGAACATGGGATGCAATGTGGAC
>QLNU02014802.1:176507105-176518630 GCA_006491805.2 Dysdera silvatica
GATCATACTAAGCTAGAACCTAGTCTTTCAAGGATTCTGAACTTCCTTCACTTAGTGATGATTCGAATCTTGCTGAAAATCTGTAGGGTAAAAATTACAAGCACCGGCTACCTACTTGTAAACTGGACTATTCTCGTGATAGCCTAACACCTGACCATACGCAGAAAATTCGTAAAGGAGGCTCAGTGGGAGAGGGAAGGAGTTGAGCCAGCTCACATATTCCTATATTAAATATACAAAATTTCATTGCAATGGGGTGAGTTACAACCAGGGGTAGGCTAAACTCGAATTCAGGAGCCAACAGCACGCAATGTATATACATAGAGTAATGTAGTCAGACGCCAAGTAAAATTTTTCAGGCACCTTGAATTTGTCAGCCCTTGATTACAACCCCCATCAACACCTCCCTGCATACGCCAATGCACCTGACCCTTGTGCCACAGCAAGGTTTCTGGGTCGAGGTCTAAAAAGACCAAGCCAAGAACAGTAAAGTTTGAAATTAGCAGACTTCAGTCACATTTTTTGCATCTGTGATTTTGATGACAAAGATTTTAGACTGTCATTGTTTTTTGGCACCTAGTTTTTCAAATTTTTATTGCTTATACGATGCAAATTTCAGGTACAAAACCCTGAATTCATGGTGGAGGGGTATAGCAGCACATTAACATGAAAGGCAACCAGACTTCAAAAAGCGATTTATTATTTTTAATAAATGTTTCCTCATAATCTGTAAATAGCCTGCCTCATTATTGTAAATTATTATACTTTGTGTTTACACACATACAAAAAAAAAACATAAACCATTTTGAAACCGTACCCAAATAAAACAGTTTGGCAACTGAGGAAAAATATTTGGGACAATAGCAAGGTAAAGTTTTCAAAATCATCAGGGTGGGGAGGGACCAGGGTCCACCACGTAACCCTTTGCTTATGACTATGTCTTATACTATATATATATAGTCTATGACTTATGAGGGATGTCACTGAAGCCTGATTTCTAACCCCGAAAAGAAGGCTTGGGAGGTGGGGGGGCTGAGAAATATCCATACGTTCTTACTACAACCATTGTACAATTTTTTTTTTTCTTTTGGTTTTGTTTTATGGCTCAAAGACTACAGTGGTCATGCTGGCAGGGACCTACAGTTTTCGAGGAATCCGGAACCTCTTAAGGCCCTGGGAACCAAGCCCCGGGACTACAGTGAGCAGTGAGGATCTCAGAGTGGCGTTCCTTTGCACTGCTGGGAGTTGAACCCGGATTAGCAGCACAATAGGAAGCGTTACACACTTCCTGCAGGCCCAACCATTGTACAAGGTGGTTTCATTTTCCAGGGAGAAAGTGCTGGGTGCCTCTCAAACCTTGTAATACAAAATCTTTGACATACATATATTCTTGTGGATTCCAGATTAATTGGATTAATAATGCCACATGCTAATCCATTAATTGGTACAAATCCCAATCCCACCAGGAAGCCAAGCAAGAACAGATTACTCATTTAATGGTTTGTATTCTCTATTAAAAAATTGAGTCTCAAACAACGGAGATTTGTGTCTCAAGGGAAGATTAGAGATAGAGAGTAGGTTCCAGAGTTCTTTGTAGGAAACTACTTTTAGAAAAGGTTACAATTACTACTACTTTAAGAGAAAAAGGTTGCTACTTAGAAAAAAATTTAAGGTAACTTTTAGAAAAGGGGTTTCCAGAGAGTTGAAAATCATGTCAAATGATGAAAAGATTGAGAAAGGCTCATTTAGAGAATATATACATATCTGCAATACAAATTTGTGATATAACACTAATCTAAAAATTTACATATACAGTGTAACTTCGATAATTCTTCAAACTTTACCCACAGTCTGATGAATCTAAAAACAATGAAATAAAACTTTTCTAATTCCAATTCATTGATAAAATTTGAACTAAGCTTGTAGTCTCTTAGGTTTCAAAGTAACAGTATTTCCAAAAACTTACGAAAGGTACACCCATATAGGTATTTTAACAGAACTACCTCAAAAAAAATTGGTATGGGTGGGGGGGGGGATAAAACAAACCCTGTTCCTTTCCATATAACTAAAAATCCTTTGAAGTTGCATCAAGTAGATATTGAAAGAATATAATTATTAAATTCTGATTATTGAGAGAATGTGCTTGGCGACCATTGAATAATTCTGGTAGATATCTAGCATTTTCTCCCCCACCCCCCGTGTACATTTACAGCCAAAAGAAGCCAATAGTTCTCCGAAAAATGTAGGTCTTGACACAGCGTGATTTTAGTTGTCCTTACACAATAAAACAGAAATATTGGGAGGGGGGAATCGAACTAAGAACTTCATCATTTTCTTTACTCTTCCAAACTTCAGTAATTCAGCAGAATCGAGGTGTATACACTTTTTTACACGATTTTGAAATAACGCAGTCAAAGAAAATAAAAATGGCTTTCCTTTTTTGGAAGATGGACCTTCGGGGAACATTTGAGATTTCAATTTCAAAATCACGTGAAAAAAAGTTCGGTGTATGATAATTGTGGGAAGGTAAATTTGACATCAAAAATACATTTCAAAGTTTTTATTTTTTGTATCTCATCCACTATTTTTTTATTCCCATTTGAAAATAAAGGAATGGGCAGTTAAGCCAACGTCACCCCCCCCCATCGGCTATGAGGGCAATATTTAAACTTCCAGCAACGTTATGTATTATTGATTGCTTGGCTTTTTTATGGCGCAAGAGCATCTGAGCTATACTGCGCCATGTATGCTGTTATGTATTATAGCTAACCACACATACACAATTTTCTAATTTGAATTGGCAACATAAACGTAGAGTTCTCAAAATTATTGGGGGGGCAAGTACATTTTATGTACGTTTACACATCACAGTATACATAAAATCGCTATTTATTGCAGATTATTGGGGGTGGGCTTGGCTCATATAACACTAGGCTAATGATTCACAAAATTAACTTATTGAAAAAAATATCACCAGTTAAACGTCATTATGCAGTGAAAAACACTAAGATATTTTGGTGAAAGTAAAACTGAATGTATCCATATATAAAAGATGCAAAAAAAAAAGAGTCGCCTTCCCTCCCACGAATACATTTACTTCACGGAACTTCGTCATCATAAGCCTAAATTTAGAATCCTGATTTAAAAAAAAAAAAAAAAAAAAAAAAAAAACAGCCAACGTTTCGTAATTCTACGGATGTTTAACGTTTCAGAGATCGCGAGGAAAATTTCCACTTTGCGACATTTCGCGCGCAATCTCTACGAATCAGTGACGTAGAAACCCAAAATTTTGGAGAGGGGTTCAAGTAATTTTAAGCAAGAGTATATGGTTCAGCGTTAAGAGAAGAATATGTCTTGATGTGAAAGGGGGGGGGGCTGACCCCCACGAATCCCTCAAAACATCCGAATACAACATCGGTTCCAACCATCGTATATAAAAAAACCTACGTATTTTATATATGGGAAGAAAAAAATCCCAATTCACCTTGGCTAATAAAGCAGCTATCATCCACTAATACCAAAGGCAGTTTTTTATGGACGCCGACAACGACCGTTAGCCCAAGCGACCGCTCTGCAAGACAAAGAGAGCGCGCGCAAAGCGAGAGAGAACAAAGAAGCGCGGGAGGAAGAGCCAGATAGGCGTAAGTACATGAACCGGCTTCTTACCTTGTCTACCGACAATTTCAGCCACATGCTCTGAACTGGGCACTGGTACACACTCCGTCGTATTTTGACTTTTCTTTCCGGGACCACCTCGGGTCTCCACGATGCCATTGTCGATGAAATTTACGGTATTGAGGTTGCTGGAGTCGTTGTCATTGCTTAGGCTAAACATCGAGAGTTCTAACGCTAATTCTAATGCTCGTTGATCCTGTAAGGACTCGGCATTACCACCAGTCCTGTCCATATCCGCAAAAAGACTAGCAGGCATCACAGCAGGATGAGGTTATTATACACTAAAAAAATCAAAACTGTTCTTTGTATAAAAATATATATTTGTAACGGCTAATATATAAATGACGATGAAATTAAAGATCCGCCGAAACACTCCACTTTCCGATCCGAAGTGACCAAACTCCAACACCAAAATGATCTCCGTTTTTCAAAGTCAAAACGACGAACTCGCAGAGTGAAGAACCTACCCTTCCTCTCGACAAACAGTGGCTTGGAGCGGGCACGTGATCCCTGACGTCACCGGAACTGACGCTCGAGATTGGCTCGCGGCACGCGAGCAGGTGGAGCTAAAAGCTTTGATTGACATCATTCAGTAGTTCGTTGTGGCGCGGCTGGGCTTTCTCATACAAAGAACTATCAATGAATAATTTAGACCGCGTCCGCGACCGGTCGTTTCAACACTAGTTTTTCCCACTTGTGATTACAATTCTCACTTTTTTATCGCAATTTTTATAATTTATTACAATTGCTACTTTTTATTACGATTTCCACCTTATGTAAGTCGGAGGTGGCATCGCACGAACAGGCCATATATAGGTACCACGTCCTTCACCCTAGTTTACATTTGCAGTTACCTAGTTACAGTTAGACACCTTTCAACCTGTTCATACTTCATTTCAGGAGAAAGTATAGTTCGTACTTTCATACCTTGGCGTACGCAGGGGATTGCAA
Organism: Dysdera silvatica; assembly: GCA_006491805.2. Classification (NCBI taxonomy): domain Eukaryota; kingdom Metazoa; phylum Arthropoda; class Arachnida; order Araneae; family Dysderidae; genus Dysdera; species Dysdera silvatica. Next base: position 176,511,732 of record QLNU02014802.1, read on the forward strand.
CCCCCCCCTCCGCCGCCCATTGAGCTTGTAACCCCTCCCTTACGAACTTTCTGCGCACGCCTATGCTTTTATATCACCAATTTTGGTGTCAAACGTAACCGGGGGTCAGTTCGTTAGGCCTTAAGAGGTTCGGATTCTTCGGAAAATTCTAATTTCTGTCCCAATCTGACCTTACACCCATAGGTACGCAAAAGTTCATAAGGGGGTATAGGTGCATTGTAGGAGAGTTACAAAGCTACAACTCACATATTCCTAAAATATACAAAATTGTATTGCAATTGCAAAACCCCCTGCGTAAGCCAGTGTCCTAGTGTGCAGTAAAAAGCACACAAACTAACCTAATTGGAACAAAAGCTGCCTAATATTATCGTACACAAGAAAGAAAAAGAGGAAAGTGCTGGTTTATTGGGTGAGTCAAGTGGGCTCATGCCCACGTATAACTCCCCCCCACCACCTCCAAACAGTGGCTCCAAATTGAAAAAATGTATTATCAGTGGTGCACCCAGAATATTCTCAAGGGGGCACTGGTGCAAGGAATTTTTGGTGGAAAAAATGGCCAGACGCCATATCAATTACGGCTGTCTTTTTGCGTACATTTATCATAAGTAAATTGCTAATTATTCTATAACGCAAGATAAATAATTATAAGTAGATCATATTTGTACAATTTTACAATGGCTAGTACTATTATCTCCATCAGTGAGGTTAGATTTCTTGACATAATTAGAAATATCTGCAGTCAGAATTTCTATTTCAACCGCTTTTGGGATTGTGTTTTGATCTACTTTTACCTCTCGGAAAGCGTTTGAAGGCAGTCCGGGGGGCCAGTGTTGCTGTTGCTTGTTTCAACAGCAGTCTCATCAGTGTCACCAGAATTCGGGGAAATGTTGGGAATATCACTACTTTCATCTTACATGTTTTAATAAAATAATTTACCAGTGTCTGTTGGCGTAATAATTTTTCTTTTTGTTAACCCAAGGGAGGGGCTCGGGCCCCCTCGGCCCACTGAATGACGTAGCAATTCAAAAATTATGGGGAGGCTCAAGTAATTTTATAACGGATATGTTAAATAAAATAAAACACATTAACACAGTTAAAATAAATACGATGGTTTATAGCTATTTCACCAGTTGTGGGTCCGTAACCGACCCACAACTGGTTTACCCGAACTAATTTTGGACTAGCAATTTGGCATCGATAGTTTTTCTAGCACGTGTGCCACATTAGTGTAACTAGGGTTCTGAAGAAGGAAGCCTAAACGCGCTTCCGAAATAGCTATAAACCATCGTATTTATTTTAACTGTGTTAATGTGTTTAATTTTATTTAATATTTTGCGCAGTGTGTCGTTTCATCTTTACTACTAGAAAAATATGCCTTGAATCCCCAACATAGACCATTTACCTTTGGGGAAGATTTCACGTAAAGCAATATTTTGCCATTTTATACCCCCCGGCAAAGGAGAGTTCAAGTATTACACAAGTACCTTGGGGGTGGGGAGGTTGCTGTCTTGCTTATTTTCCTATGTTAATTTTTGCTTACTAGATGGGTGGAGGGTATAAAATGGCCAAAATATTGCTTACGTAATACTTGAATGCTTTCTAAGCAAAAATTAACATTGGCTAACATAGGAAAATAAGCACAACAGCAACCCCCCTCCCCCCAAAGGTGCTTACGTAATACTTGAGCGCTCTCTTTGCCACTATTTATTATACTGTATTTTCCTTTATGCAAACATTTTGAAACTTAAAAGTTAGTGCAAAATGGCCTCGAAAATGATCGAGCCGGCTCCAGAATGTGTTAGGACGGCCTGAAGAAGAGGGTTTCTAAGAAAGGAATCGCGCTCCGACATTCAATGACACCCAAGTGAGATAGCAGTGGAAAGAAAGATGTCATCACTGCAGTGTTGCATTAAGGTTCCTAGGGTTCCCAGGCTGGAAAACGAAAATGGGTCTCTAAGGAACCTGATTTCGTGATATGTAGCCCATAAATCATGCGGTTTTTTTAAAGTTCATCATTAATAATATTCAGGTTTATCAATACCGAAACTCGGACATTTGTAAATAAACAAGATTAAAATAATTCTTAAACATAAATAATATCAAGTCCCATAAAGGGCCCTGAGGAGAGGGCCCCCAAAATCGCGGGGTCGTAAGCCCGGGACCACTTAACCTATACGTATATTCGGCACTGGACACACACTGCTCCCGTAGAGGTGTAGTGAGAAAAACAAAATCGTGTGCTTTCATTGCACAAAATCTTCATTAGCAAACACGGCGTCTCGAATAATAACGTATCTGTTCCGCCTGAAATCTGGGCGTAACAACTTAAACATTAACACTGCAGTACTAAAGTTTTCGTATAACACGTTTTTATCCCGGGTTCGAATCCCAACTGTGGGAAAAAAAACAAAAAAAAACCATTGTATGGACTGGTTGCTCACGGTAGCCCGGGAGTTGATTCCCTAAGCTAGTGGTTCCCAAGCTTTTTCAAGCCGCGACCCACTTTTATAGTAGCCAAGTAATCCGCGACCCCTTTTCATGGTAACCAAAACATCTGTGACTGCCCTCATAGTAGCAAAAGATTTGTGACCCCTTTCTTGGTAACCAAAAGGTTTGTGACCCCTTTCGCAAGTAACCAAAAAATCTGTGACCCCCCTCCTTTCTGGTAACATCTGCATAGTTAAAGCATTTTTAACAAGAAAACAGATTAAATATAAAATTACATTTATTATATTAATTGCGTTTATTATATTAATTACGTTTATTATAATTGTGTATTGTAGTATATTATGTCAAACGGCTCAGGTATTCTGTTCCTGTAGTATCACCCTACAGATCATCCTGTTAACAAGAAATGTTAGAACGCCTTTGAGCCGTTTGACATTGGTTTTTAGGGGTTTCGTTGAACGGTTCCTTGGCATTTCAGAAACATTATCTTGCAGATCTTATATATTGTGTCTCTGGCATGCGTGTATAACTTTTCCCTTGAAAAAGATTGTACGTGCATACCTAAATTCAATATATTATTGTATAATTTCAATTTTTCACTTTCGTTACTAACGCATTATTTTAAATCGTAAAAATGAAATGTGATATGCAATAAAGCTACTTGTCATAAACTTGTTTATGCATGTATATATTTTTATTACATATGCATGTATATTTTATAATATAATATGATGTGCATACATTTACACCTATATTACATATGTACTTATATATAATGGTATTAGTTCTTAAAATCCTGTATATGCATGTTCTAGTGTATAGGCCTATATTATTTTATATAATATATAGGTGTGGTTGTGTGGTTATTGGCATTCCAAATGTATCTGCACTTACTTATTAATAATTTTCATTTATTTACTTCCATTTTTCACCAATTTACTTACTGAATTTTCTACATTTTCATTTATATTTTCACTTTTTTTCCATTTAATATATAAATGAAGAGTTGATAAATTTAGACAGATCATAGTTGGTCTGAATAAGAAAGAAGAATTGGACCTGCAATGTATAGACATTGATTGGCGTTATGAGCCAATAATCATGGGTTAAACGATATTTTAAGGATCCAACATTACCCATGCAATGCAGACATTATACAGGAAGACCTGTTTGTTTATAACCATCCATGTGGCAGAGATTAAAACAAATTTGTTTTGAAAGAGACAAAAATAGAAAGAAATAGAAAGTCGTATATATACAGTAGTGGACAAAATTGTGGAAACCTTTTGAAAAAAGTTTATTTTAGAGGTTTGATGGCTAATAACACCACTTTTTTTTGTACCAATACTATAAAATTATATATCATTAGAAAGGTAATTTAATAAAGATTGTAATGCAATAACATTTGTTCAATTATCTGTATTCTATCAAAAGTTATAGCCAAATAACCAGAAAAAAGAAGCACAGCTTGCTTACATTTATATGAAGTAGCTTTCCTTCATTTGAATGTGGCCAATGAGCATGAGTGTTTACAGAGCCAATCAGGTGTCATCTTGTTTTGGCAATGAGCCAATCATGTTTTCTCTTGTTTTGGCAATGAGCCAACAGGTTACAGGACATTTATCAGTGTGTTCTGTAATTGCTATCAAGTTGGTTGTTTTTTTTTTGTGCTCTTTGATTTAGTGTGCTTGTAAAACGTAATAAAATTAAAGAAATGGCGCAAAGAGTTGACTGGTCACCTAGGAAGCGATGTAAAATAGTAATATTAAGTGAACAAGGCTACAGTTATGAAGAAATTAGAAGAAATATTGGGGGAAACTTAACTAAAGGTGGCATTTCTAAATTTTTGAAGAAGTATAAGGAGACTCAGTCATTACAAAACCAGACTGGTAAAGGCAGAAAAAGGTGCACAACAGCAAGTGATGATAGAAGAATTAAAAGACAGTGCCTAGGTGACAGGAAAAAATCATCTCTGTGTATACAAGGTGAAATGGCGCAATGCAATGTGAAGTTAAGTGCAAGGACTGTTCGGCGCAGACTGCATGAATGTGGTCTAAATGCAAGAATTCCACGAAAAAAGCCATTTTTGTCTGTCAAACAGAGGTTGAAAAGATTAAACTGGGCTAAAACCCATGTTAACTGGACAACGGAACAATGGGACAGTGTAATTTGGAGTGATGAGACCAAAATCTCACTGTTTGGTAGTGATGGCGTAAAATACGTATGGAGAAGAATTGGAGAAGATTTCCATCCTGAGTGCATTACACCTACCGTGAAACACCCAGTTAGTGTTATGATTTGGGGTTGTATAACATCAAGAGGTGTGGGCAGAATTTGCGTGATCAATGGGAATATAAATGCCCAAAGATACATAAATGAAATACTTGAGCCCAAGCTGCAGCCTTCTGCATGTGATCTTTTCCAAGATAATGAAGCATTTATATTTCAACAGGATTCAGCTCCATGTCATGTTGCTCGTGTGTGCAAAAAATGGTTTCAAGATCATCATATTCAACTGCTGGAATGGCCTGGAAATAGCCCAGACCTTAACCCCATCGAAAATCTATGGAGCCGGCTAAAGAAGCTTGTTAGTCGGAAGCAACCCAGCAATAAAACACAATTAACAGAAGCAATAATTCAATCTTGGTTTCATATTATAACAGCTGCAGAACTAAAGAACTTGGTTCACTCCATGGGAAAGCGTTGTAAGGCCGTAATTAAGGCTAAAGGTTACCCAACTAAGTATTAACTGGTATGGTGAACATTTTTGTATATCTCATTTTTTCTATGTATATCACCTTTCTTCTTTATGAATGCTGTTCTATTAAAATACGATTCATAAATGTTATTGCATTACAATCTTGATTAAATTACCTTTCCAATGATATATAATTTTATAGTATTGGTACAAAAAAAAGTGGTGTTATTAGCCATCAAACCTCTAAAATAATCTTTTTTCAAAGGGTTTCCACAATTTTGTCCACTACTGTACATCTCGCATCAAAGTAACACTGTTGAATAATTTACAAGTAGCAATTCAACAAACTCAGTCCAAGCAATACCACAAATGCAAAAAAACTGTGGATGAATTTGTTCAGTGTCAGAAATTTTTTATATTTAAACATTTTTAGCAGAATTTTTGCAAGCACATTTCACAAATAATAAAATAGGAAGTGGTTAAATTACCTTGTAATAGCAGTAATGTAGAAATTAAATTCAAACTCGTAACTAAAAAGATAGTACATGATCAGTCAAAGGCAGTTTTGAAAGTGCCTTTCTTTTCAAATAAAACAGTGGAGAATGCCTTTAAACATGCAGTGTTCGTTTCAGATAATATTTGTTTGTTTGGATTTTTTATGGCGCAAGAGCATCTGGGCTATACTGCGCCAAGCGTTTCAGATAATAAATCGAATCAAGTCGAAGATCAGAACTTAAATTCTGATCCATTATTAAATCTAGTAGAAATCATAAACGAAAGTGGATGTATTCTTCTCAACATAAATAACTATATAGACATCGATAACGACATTGAAATATATTCTCAAGCGAGGAACTGTAAAGGAGTTAACAAAGGAATTGTTAGCAAGAATCGAATGTTGTACGCAGGTGCCACCTCATTCTCCTACCGATTTGGAACCGCCTTGACATGTACGGCAAGTGACGCCAAACCCATCGTATCTACAGCTGACAACCCTCATTACAGTTACCTTTTCCAAATTCTAGATAATATGCTTAAGAATAGCCTTCCCCCTTATCAGTGTTGGACCCAGTTTGCGTTTCTTTATGATGCTCTAAAGCGCCATATTTACATTTAATTTTTTTTGTATGTTTATATTTATCATAGGATATCACAAATACAAAATTGAAGTTTTGGGTAGAGCACCCCTACCCCCATTTTACAGCTACCCCTTCCCACTTATAGTTCGTTCGCGGAAAGTTGACCGATGGTACTGTTAGAATTCCCGGGAGCTGACGTCACAAACGGGCTAGTTCATTACAGCAGAGGGGAGGACGTCATTTCCGAACTGGTTTTTGGCGCAGACAAACGTTCACTAAAAAACAGTTCTGAAATGACACCCTTCCCTCTGCTGGAATCGGCTATGCCCTTTGTGACGTCAGCTCCCGTTATTTTCTAACGGTACCATCGGACAACTTTTCGTAAACGAACTATAGATGTGATTCTGAAGGGATCAAGATATTGTACCATGGGTGCTCATAAATAGGCGATTAAGGAGGCTTGACCCCCCACCCCCACCCCATCGTTTTGTCATATTTGCATTTTTTTAGGTTGATTTTTATGAAAAAGTAAAACGTGTTTTGGAAGCCATTTGATAATGGATTATGTAAAGGATCCCCTCCCACTCCTGGCCCACCGGTCATAAATACTTCTTCTTGTAACTACATCTTGCGGGGTGAAAATATTTACGATATTTAAAAAAACAAAACACAAT
>QLNU02014802.1:176518730-176539715 GCA_006491805.2 Dysdera silvatica
AGGGTTTCTAAGAAGGGAATCGCGCTCCGACATTCAATGACACCCAAGTGAGATAGCAGTGGAAAGAAAGATGTCATCACTGCAGTGTTGCATTAAGGTTCCTAGGGTTCCCAGGCTGGAAAACGAAAATGGGTCTCTAAGGAACCTGATTTCGTGATATGTAGCCCATAAATCATGCGGTTTTTTTAAAGTTCATCATTAATAATATTCAGGTTTATCAATACCGAAACTCGGACATTTGTAAATAAACAAGATTAAAATAATTCTTAAACATAAATAATATCAAGTCCCATAAAGGGCCCTGAGGAGAGGGCCCCCAAAATCGCGGGGTCGTAAGCCCGGGACCACTTAACCTATACGTATATTCGGCACTGGACACACACTGCTCCCGTAGAGGTGTAGTGAGAAAAACAAAATCGTGTGCTTTCATTGCACAAAATCTTCATTAGCAAACACGGCGTCTCGAATAATAACGTATCTGTTCCGCCTGAAATCTGGGCGTAACAACTTAAACATTAACACTGCAGTACTAAAGTTTTCGTATAACACGTTTTTATCCCGGGTTCGAATCCCAACTGTGGGAAAAAAAACAAAAAAAAACCATTGTATGGACTGGTTGCTCACGGTAGCCCGGGAGTTGATTCCCTAAGCTAGTGGTTCCCAAGCTGCTCCCCTTTTCAAGCCGCGACCCACTTTTATAGTAGCCAAGTAATCCGCGACCCCCTTTTATAGTAACCAAAACATCTGTGACCCCCTTTCACTTGAAGTAACAAAAATCTGTGAACCCCCACACACACACACCTCTATCCGCTACCGCAACATCTGCATAGTTAAAAGGCCATTTTAACAAAACAAATTAAATATAAAATTACATTTATTATATTAATTGCGTTTATTATATTAATTACGTTTATTATAATTATTATGTATATTATATTATGTCAAACGGCTCAAAGGTATCCTGTTCCTGGTATCACCTACACAGATCATCACTGTTAACAGAAATGTTAGAAGTGCCTTTGAGCCGTTTGATATTGGTTTTAGAGTTTCGTTAGCGAACAGTTTCCCTGGCATTTTAGAAATATTATCTTGCAGATCTTATATATTGTGTCTGGCATGTGTGTATAACTGTTCACTTAAAAAAGATTGTACATGCATGCCTAGATTCAATATATTATCGTATAATTTCAATTTTTCACTTCCATTACTAGCACATTATTATAAATAGTAAAAATGCAGTGTGCTCTACAATAATGCTACTTGTCATAAACTTGTTTATGCATTTATATTTTTATTACATATGCATGTATATTTTATAATATAATATGCTGTACATATAGTTACACGTATATTGTATATGCGCTTATATATAATGGTATTAGTTCTTAAAATCCTGTATATACATGTTCTAGTGTATAGGTCTATATTATTTTACATAATATACAGGTGTGGTTGTGTAGTTATTGGCATTCCATATATCTGCACTTACTTATTAATAATTTTCATTTATTTACTTTCATTTTTCACCAATTTACTTACTTAATTTTCTACATTTTCATTTATATTTTCACTTTTTTTCCATTTATACATTATTTATATATGTGTGTGTGTGTGTGTGTGTGTGTGTGTGTGTGTGTGTGTGTGTGTGTGTGTGTGTGTGTGTGTGTGTGAAGAATCAATAAATTTAGGCAGATCATAGCTGGTCTGAATTAGAAGAATTGGACCTGCGATGTACATTGATTGGCGTTATGAGCCAATAATCATGGGTTAAAGAGTGTTTTAAGAATCCAACATTCCCCATTCAATGCAGACATTATACAGGAAAACCTGTTCGTTTATAACCATCCATGCGGCAGAGATTTAAACACATTTTTTGTTTGAAAGAGACAAAAAATAGAAAGAAATAGAAAGTCCTGTATACATCTCACATCAAAGTAACACTGTTGAATAACTTACAAGTAGTAATTCAACAAACTCAGTTCAAGTAATACCACAAATGTAAAAAAAATATAGATGAATTTATTCAGTGTCAGAAACTTTTTATATTTAAACATTTTTAGCTAAGTTTTTACAAGCAAATTTTATTAGTAATAAAATAGGAAGTGGTTAATTTACCTTGTAATAGCAGTAATGCAGAAATTAAATTCAAACGCATAACTAAAAAGATAGCACAATATCAGTCAAAAACAGTTTTAAAAGTGCCTTTCTTTTCAAATAAAACAGTGGAGAATGCCTTTAAACATGCAGTGTTCGTTTCAGATAATATTTGTTTGTTTGGCTTTTTTATGGCGCAAGAGCATCTGGGCTATGCTGCGCCAAGCGTTTCAGATAATAAATCGAATCAAGTCGAAGATCAGAACTTAAATTCTGATCCATTATTAAATCTAGTAGAAATCATAAACGAAAGTGGATGTATTCTTCTCAACATAAATAACTATATAGACATCGATAACGACATTGAAATATATTCTCAAGCGAGGAACTGTAAAGGAGTTAACAAAGGAATTGTTAGCAAGAATCGAATGTTGTACGCAGGTGCCACCTCATTCTCCTACCGATTTGGAACCGCCTTGACATGTACGGCAAGTGACGCCAAACCCATCGGCTGTATCTACGGGGACAACCCCTCGACCCCCAGTTGCACCTTTTTCCAAATTCTAAGATAACATGCTTAAGAATAGCTATATCAGTGTTAGACCCAGTTTGCATTTCTTTATGATGCTCGCGCCATATTTACATTTAATTTTTTGTATGTTTATGTTTATCATAGGATATCACAAATACAAATTCTAGTTTTGGGTGGTACCCCACCCCATTTGGCTACCCCTTCCCACTATAGTTCGTTCGCGGAAGTTGACCGATGGTACCGTTAAATTCCAAGGGAGCTGACGTCATAAACCAGGCTAGTTCATTACAGCAGAGGGGATGGGGCATTTCAGAACTGGATTTTGGCGCAAACAAACGTTCGCTAAAACCGGTTTACGAAATGTGCCCTCCCTCCCCTCCCACTCTGCTGTAATCGGCTGGGCTCATTTGGCGTCAGCTCCCGTTAATTCTAACGGTACCATTGGACTACTTTTCGTGAACGAACTATAGATGTGATTCTGAAGGGATCAAGATATTGTACCATGGGTGCTCATAAATAGGCGATTAAGGAGGCTTGACCCCCCACCCCCACCCCATCGTTTTGTCATATTTGCATTTTTTTAGGTTGATTTTTATGAAAAAGTAAAACGTGTTTTGGAAGCCATTTGATAATGGATTATGTAAAGGATCCCCTCCCACTCCTGGCCCACCGGTCATAAATACTTCTTCTTGTAACTACATCTTGCGGGGTGAAAATATTTACGATATTTAAAAAAACAAAACACAATGAAGGTTCGTGTTACGATGGTTTCCCTATCGTCTGTCGCTGAGAAACCGATTTGGCCGTAAGGACGGGGTCTCTGTTTATGTGTGCGACCTCACTTTGACCTCGCCGACTTTTCCTAAAAACTAAAAAGAAGTCCAAATAGTTCATCGACCCCTTTTCATAACAAACAACTTATCTCTAATGCATTTCCCGAGCTGTACATTTAAAGTGAGGGCCTATCTCGTCCCAAGGGGCTACCGAGTGGGGGGGGAGGGGAGGATAGGGTCCAAGAGCCACAAGGGGTGTTATCCCCATTTCACCCCACCCTTTCCTCCCAGATACAACACTTGAAAACCGTCTTCCAACTGCGTTTTTAGAGAGATCTGTTCTTTGTGCACCAACCCCTTTGCTAGTAACCCCCCTGTGAACAACCAGGGCAAGGAAAGAACGATTCCAGATTCCAGAAAAGCCTAGAAAGTATGGGAAAGTTCATGTCTTTTGCTTCACTTGTTGTGCTGCAGTACCTCTACGATCCCCTTCCGCTCGCAGATGATTCCGAGAATTTTTTCTTCCGAGAAGAAGGAAACTTTGTCTGCTTCCCAACGCTTCTCGTTTCAGCTAACTCGATAAACAGAATCCGAACTCCAGTCCTCTTTTATAGTGTAGTTTTAATATTTGCGGAATTTTAAATTTACTTTATCGTTGGATAGATATTGGGAATAATCAATAAAATTCTTTTGTGTTTGGGAACGGCACAGGCAAAAGAATCCATCGGGCCCGTAAGTCCTTAAATCATGCCGGACAATGACCACCGTCAAAGCGGGAAAATGGGAGAAGAATATACATGATCGTAGAAAGAACATATGGCATTGGTCCCTGCGTTGGCTCAGTCATAACGCCTTTAGATATCAACCGGCTTATCGGGATTTGATTTCAGCAGAGATTCCCAACGTTTGCTACATTTTTCCGCAAATCCGCAGTCCGAGGAATTGATTTCCTAGGTAATAAAGGTTGGGATTACTCAGAAAACTGTAGGTCCCTTCACATTACAAGTCATAACCTGGGGAATATACAGGCCTGTGAAGTAAAATCAGCTCAATTGAAGGCAAAAATAAAATTTCAGTGTTCCTAAATCGTTAACCTAACTTAAACGGACAATAGCGTACATGCAGCTCTGACAGACTAGCATCTACAGCAGTGGTTCTCAACTGGTGGTCCGCCAAAGAGTCCCAAATGGTCCGCGAGACGGGTCATTATTTAAAAAGAAATAATAATTAATAAAAACGCTTATAAAAATTATTTATTAAATATTAAAATTAAATATAAAAATGAAATTGATTGCATATTTGTAGTATTTTACAATCTGACGGAACTTCAGAAAACGGTTCGTATTAAAAGTAATTCGTCTTAAGCGTGTTCGTCTTAACGAGGTTTGACTGCATTATCATTAGATTTTATTATTTCTTTTTCTGTTTATTTATTTATTTTTACTAAAGAACGATTTTACAAACACATTTTCTACCAAAATAGACCAAGCTCCCCTTTTTAGTAAGGTCTTGCTGTCAACTCAAGAGAATTTTTCAAAGTGGTCCTCGAATCCGGTTGAAGTAGAAAAGTGGCCCGCGAGTCTAATTGAAGTGGAAAAGTGGTCCGCGGCTTAAATTGAGTTGGGAACCACTGGTCTACAGTCTAGATTTAACTCGGAAACAAATTCTTTTGCGCATGCTCATGAACATGGAGTGCCGAACTCCGTAATGAAAATAGTATTGCCAATATTTAGTACCATTCTGAGATCAGTGTTCTATTTTTGCCACTAACATTTGGAATGGGAAATACCAATGATGGAAGATGCAGCCGAAATGGGTAAAACAGGATTTTTATAATCCAAAAATAGACGACGGGAAATCTTAAAAGATCTTAGAAATTTAAAAATTTTAATTAAATTTTAGCTTCTTATTAAATCGGTGAATCAACGCTACTAATGGCGAAACATGTGGGCAAGGCCGGCCTTATGGGGGGGTATGGAGTCTTCCCCCCCCCCCACAAACGGAAAAATCAAATTCCAAGTTGGAAAAATAGGCTGAAACTCTAAAATAGGATGAATAATTAATTCAATGAGTAGTTGGAAATTCATACCCATGGACTTCGAATGCACAATGTGTGTACACATGGGAACAGTGGTATTACCAGTTTAGTGGTTTGAGTTTGTTTGGAGTTATTGCTCATGTGATTTTTTTAAGGGTAAGTGCATACATCTCATATGCAGGGGCGGCCCGAGCATACCTCCATTGAGGGGCGGAGAAGCACAAAATTTTCCAACCGCCCAAAAGCGTTGAAAAAGATATATATTTATATATATAATACATAGGCATAAAAGAAACCTTCCTTAACCTCGTTGAATGACCGCTTTTTCGCGGAACCGACGGTGGTCGCCTTAGAAAGGTTTTACTGTATATATATATTAAAAGATAGCAGTTACTGTTAAAAAAACAACAAAAACCCATGGTAACAGACATTGAAAGCATTTAGCGTTTTACGACTCGAAAAGAACTGTTTGATACTTCCGTCTGCCCACTGTAATACAAATATAGCTGCAGACGGACCCTCCAGCTTCACAGTAAGTTTGAGAGTCCAACGCTATAGTCAGTTGCAAATTGGGTTCAATATAAGGAAAACATCCTGGTTTCTTCTTCGTGGCACTTAAAATGAGGTTTAAATGAGAAGTGGGGAGAGGCGAAATCTCCGAATCTGTGGTTCTGGTGCCCTGTTGGCTGGACAATATACCACAGACGTGGAAACGGAAATAACTGCTAACAAAATGGGCAGTTATAATCACAAAATTTTTCGACCAACAAAAGCAAAAAAGTCAATCTTTTTCTTCAAATAACTCTCAATTTTGCCAACGTCAAAAAATTTTACAATTGTCTAAAAGTAAGGAGTTAAAAAAATATTCCACCTTTTTCTCCCGAGAAAATCTAAATTTTTGCTAAGTTGGCAATTGAAATTGCATGAATTTCCAACTACCTAGTGAATTAATTTTTGTGTGTGGGGGAGAGACTTCCCCATAAGGCCGGCCTTGCCCACATGTTTCGCCATTAGTAGCGATTCCCCGATTTAATATGAAGATAAAATTTTTAAGATTTGATTAAAATTTTAAAATTTCTAAGATCTCTTAAGATTTCCCGTCATCTATTTTTGGATTATAAAAATCTATTTTACCCATTTCGGCTGCATTTTCCATCATTGGTATTGCCCATTCCAAATGTTAGTGTCAAAAATAGAGCTCTGTCCTCAGAATAGTACTCAATATTGGCAATACTATTTCCATTACGGAGTTCGGCACTCATGTTCATGAGCATGCGCAAAAGAATTTGTTCCCGAGTTACATCTAGACTGTAGACGCTAGTCTATGACAGATACCGCGTCAAATAATATTCTTAGCATGGGCGTAGAGTTGTATGGGTCTGTGCTCCCCCAATAATCTGAAATAAATTACGATTATACATATACTTACATACATAAACGTATATAAGTGTGCTTCTTGCCCCCCATCCCCACTAATTTTGAGAACTCTGCGTTGATGATTCCTTAGATTAAATTTAATGTATTTTTAACTTAAAGAAAAACAAAAAAATACACCCTATATCTGTCGGGCTATACCTGGTAAATAGGCAATAGGACTTTCGCCCCTCATGGGCTATAGGACTCACGCCATTGGCGTACGCAGGGGAGTTGTAACCTCCATTGCGATAAAATTTTGTACATTTAACATGGGAATATATGAGTCGCAGATCTGTATCCCCCACCCCCCCATTGAGCCTGTATCTAACCCCTCTTAGGAACTTTTTGAGTACGCCTATGAGTTACACCCTCCGATAATCCAAAGTATGCGCCCTTTGCGAGGACCAAATCCGCCCCTGATGTTATAGACAGCTTACTGTTATAAACAATATTGCTATAGAATTGAGGAGGTGTAAAAATATACCGTGCTTATGGAATTACCTAACATTTTTTTTTCTCACCTAGACGTTTTAGATCAGTAGTCGCCAATCGGAAGTCCGCAGAAAAATCTGGACATTATTTGCATTTTTAATGATTTATTAATAATAAAACAAAAATAATATTCTAAGAAATTCTCATATTCTGAATGACAATTTCCACCTTTATATTGCACTAAATTCACGGAATGTGGTCTGCGGGATTTAAAAGTATAAATTTAGAAGTCCGTGGGGCACGAAAGGTTGGCGACCGCCATTTTAGGTGATTGTTGGTGTAAAATAGATATTTGTTGTTTGTACCTTTCACCTTCCAGGATTGTAGGACGCGTCATGTAGCACGGGACTGAAGACTTAACATGATGACGTAATTTGGTTGAATCATGATACGCTTAAAAACAATCATGCTTATAGGGAATCGAACAAAGCTCCTCGCGCTTCAGTGTCGTGATGATAATCACAGGATTTCATAAAACTTTTGCGAAAAAATAATCTTTCTGTGTCTTGGTAAAATCATTCGATTTCGGCAGTAAGGGAGCCTTCAAGTATTATATAAGCACCTTTGGGGGGTAGGGTTGCTGTTGTGCTTATTTTCCTATGTTAGCCAACGTTAATTTTTGCTTACGGGGAGATGGGGGTGAAATGGCCCAAAAATTGCTTACGTAATACTCGAACCCTCCCTAATCGATGTTTTTCTGTGCAAAAGAAAAGCATAAAAAGTACTTGGCGCAGTATAGCCCAGATGCTCTTGCGCCATAAAACACCTAAACAAACAAACATAAGAAGTAGGACAGCATGCATATATGAGGTCAACCAACAAGTATATCTCTTGTATGTGTCAAATAAAACTATGTACGGGTTGTTCTTATCATGCTTGAGAAGGGTGGCTGCCGTAAGCGGCGCTGTATTCCCATACAAGACCATGTGCAGATCATGCATTTTTTTAAATCTTAGATAGAGTCCCAGTAGTTGTGGCTGTTGTTTCGGTGCCCACTGGAACATAGGTTCTGCCCCCGTTTATTTTTCGTGTAAAAGGAATCAAGGTTCAGCGGTCACATTGGGCTGTCGATCCCGTCCCAGGATACCCACGATCCAGTTTTAGAAAGCAAATTATACAAATATGCAGTGGCGGTTCTAGAGGGCCGAGGGCCATACCCTCCCCCAAATATAACCGGATTTTATTAAGGGGTAACAAATGACGATTCGATACGAGTAATGTACAGTGAATTTCTATAACAACGTTAGTAACGTTATTATAAAAATTCCCCGGATTTTATTTATTATCTTTTCTATGTACAAGGGCGCCGGTGCCTTTGACCGTAGGCAGGAATGTGCGCCCCAAAAATTTTTTTGTCTAGAATCGCCACTGCAGAAGATGATTAATAATTTTAGCTGCAGTGTTCAAGTACTTTTCTACATATAGTTACCATATTTCTGAAAACTTCAATATCAATTTATAAAAAAGATAAATTGATTTTTTTTTTTAGAAAGTTAACAATGTCAAAATTAGAAATTTTTTAACCCCACCTCAGGTGGCTTGTTTTTAAAATTTAGTTTATATATTGGTTTTTACTACTTTCGCATGGGGTAGATGGAGTGCTTCAGCATCTAGAACAAATACTGTTTACACAGAATATAAAATGGTAATTTAATTGAATCACAGAGAACAGTCTATCGAAGTAGAAAGTTTTAGTTATCGCCCCAAAAAATCCTGAAGTCACCGCTGTTGATATCAGAGCCGTGCTTAGTGGGGGTGCGAGCTGGGCGGCTGCCCAGGACCGCCAAAAGTTTGTATTAGAAGTACCAGGAAATCAGTTTTGTTTCGTCAAAGTATGTTTCAAGGGCGCTAAAATCTGCTTTGCCCAGGGCCGCTAACACCGTAAGTCCAGCCCTGGTCGATATTCATGGCGCAAACTAGATAAAACAGGTTGTTGTTTTCGATAGTATGTGTTAACCAGTAACCTGTTCGTAGGTTCAGGCTTCTTCACAAGGTTCTTTTTATTTGCGACCTACAATCTTTCCCCACTTGCTTCAGTATTTGGACTAGTCTGGGGGGTCACCCCCTGACCTTCGGGGTGCCGGCCCCGGATTTTCTTTTGACGGGAAGCTGTTTTTTGCAGTTTTCTGTGGGAGTCTGCAAATGCCCCAGGGGTCAAAGGGAAGGAGCGGAACACTAGTTCAGGTGGAGGGAATTTTTTTAGTACTTAATTGAAAGGAAATGGAAAAAGAAAAAATATAGGTGGTAGAGAAAGATGAGACATTAAAACTGTCAAAAGAAACAACAAAAAAAAACCCCTCTGTGATTCCACATTTCAATTAAAAATAAATTGTTTGTTTGTTTGGCTTTTTTATGGCGCAAGAGCATCTGGGCTATACTGCGCCAAACATGGTAAAAGAAAAATAAATAAATAAATAAATAAATAAACTCGTAATTATACATTTTATGTAGGACCTTTTCATACAAGAGGGCAGGATAAGGTCCCACACAGAATGTGGAATAAGGACTCACCTTTCCAGGTTGTCTTAATAGTGGATATTATTTATTTTTTTTCTTCTGGAGTGAAAGCGTTAGTCTCGGATCCAAAGGATCTACAGTTTGGGAGAGTTCAAGTATTACATAAGCAATATTTTGGCCATTTTATACCCCTCTCCCACCCCCCGGTAAGCAAAAATTAACGTTGGCTAACATAGGAAAATAAGCCCAACAGCAACAGCTCCCCAAATATGCTTACGTAATACTTGAAATCTCCCTTTAACGAGAGAACTTAATTCAGGGTATCTACTATTTCCCCACGGGAATTAAACCCAGGATTTCGGAGGTGTAGAAATGAGTCCAACGCCTTAGAATATATTAGGAATCAAACACAACAATTTTTATGCACTGGGAAAGAATGACATATTCTCATTTTCTAGCGACTCAGTGATCACAGATGAATAAAATGATAGAGCTCCCAATGAGCAACTTTTAACTACTGAGCCACTTAACGAACGTACAGAGCTTCTTAGTAGCTCAATGAGTAGTAGTTCAACAAAATAGTACAGGCAAAATCCTATATCATGGAGGGATCATATAGGGTTAAACACTGCGATGTAAAGAATAATTTTAGTTGAATATCCTTAGTAATTCTCTATCTTTAACATCTTTATCAGAGAGAATTTTGTTCCTATAAAAAAAAAACTCCTTTTATCAAAAATACCGACCCCCCCCTTTTTTTTGATATCCTGCGCACGTGCCCGTGTACAGCTTACGAGCGGTCCAGTGACCAGCTGGATCAAATGGAAGATACAGATTCGTACATTAGTGCAGTTGTCGATTATGCAAGTAAGCATGGAAAGGTTGGCCGCACTAGTGGCGCAGTATTTCAAGGATTTTTTTGTACATGTCGATACCTAGTGGATGGATACAAATTCCTAGTGGCGAGTGAGCAGCTCAGCTGTATAACACTACTTCCGAATGACTCAACGATCAGTTAGATAAAATAATATGCATTCATAGCTGTTCAACTAAATGATGCAATCTAAAAGCACTGTTTAGTTGGAAATTAAGGTAAAAAATTAATTGAAAAGGTTTCATTTCCAAATATTAAAACGCTTTCCTTGTAGCTTCTCCATTACCAGGCCTGACTGAAGGATTGGCAATCGTTTCTTAGGGCTAACTTCAAATTTATGTCTTAAAATTCGACTGTAACTGTAGCTAACGAGTAAAAAGAAAAGACGCGTTTTGTTGGATTGTAACCTAGGCATCAGCGTAGAGTTCTCAAAATTCTTGGGGAGCACATTTTATGTACATTTATACATTACAGTATATGTAAAATCGCAATTTATTTCAGATTATTGGAGGACTCGGGCCTCACGGACACATATAACTCCACGCCTATGAACCTACGTGACTATCTAGTTTCGCCTAATGAACGCGCACAGCCCTAATCATGCGCGCTGCGTGCCCTATTGCACATAGTGCGCATGATACAAAATGAGGTCCCTTTTCTTTGGAGTTATAAGGTTTCAAAGCTACTTGAATAATAAATCTGGACTGAAGATCGATGAGGCTATCTACTCGTATAGCATTCCAGCTATAAACCACCGTTTTCGCCAAATATAGGATAAATCAACAAAAATTTACAATTTTTGCGAGAAACAGCTTTCGAATTATATAGTTGGCGATCGCTTTGCCTTTAAAATGGGATTCGAGTTTTGGAGTCTTTTTGGAGCAACCCCTCGTGAAAAACAGAAATAAGGGGAACAGCTGCAAAGAGAAGATGGGATGGGGTGTGTAGAAACATTTCTTCAACGTTCAAGTCTCCTTCGAGCGCTAGGGGAGGGGGGCAGTATCTGCCGCAGTAGGAGGGGAGTTTTTCTAGGCACCCCCTCATTCCATAACCTGTCCCCTTATGTTCTCCAACTTTCCAACTTTTAGAAAAACAATCCGTAGTCACTAGGGGAGTGTTAAAGGGGGGAGGGGGATAGATGTTTTCGGTTATTTGGAATTCAAAGTATCTAAGGGTATTGATATACTCATAGATGCATATATATATATATATAAATGGGAAATAGTAGTAGTAATTGTTTGATCGAAGACCCAAAATTCTTTTACGAACATGGATGGATTACGAATGGATTAGTAACATAGTCACACGAGCTCGAAAAAGAATTTTGGGTCTTCGATCAAACAATTACTCAAATATCAACTCTCGCACCATTCACAAAGACATCATAGAGCTCAAAAAATCTATTATCATCACCAGTGTTGATAATGCTAAAGGAAACTATGCTATCGTATGCAAAAAATTCTACCATGAACTAATTCTAAACGAACTTAACAACTCCTCTACTTATAAGTTATGTAAAGACAACTCATCCACCATAATGAAGCGCAACATTGCATTTAATAAACTACTAAAAGCACCGCATCATAATACAGTTTTTCCATATGTGTTTGCCACCGTCAAATTCCACAAAAGTCCCACTAAATTCCGTTTCGTTACTTCATGCGTTAACTGCTATAACCATAACGCCAATAGCAGCTTTTATTCAACTACTAAGAAAGATATTACAAGAAATCCATAAGAATAAAGAAAACACCATTTTTATCAAGAACAATACACCTGTCATCAACTATATTAACAACAACAACAATATTTCTGCAATCAGCACGTACGATTTTGAAAACCTTTTCACCAGTATTCCCTTGGAAAAGTTAAAATACGTCCTCAACGAATATTATAATAATTTCTCGCACCACCTGAACATTGATGAAAATCATTGGAACAACATTGTAAACTTCTGCATTTTCAATAACTACATTTCTGATGGCAAGCACATCTACAAACAAATATGCGGTATTCCACAAGGAAGTAACTTCCCTTCTATTTTAGAGGATTTATTCCTACACCATTATGAAAAAAATAATAGTGTTGTTTTGTGTAATGTATTTAGATACATAGATGACATCATAACTTTCGATAACCACAGTTTCAGTGCTAAACACCTTGATACATATCCCGAAGAGCTTATACCGAAAAAGACGTCAGAGGACAGCACCAAAGCAAACTTCAAACTTCCTCGATTTGAATATTACCATTATTAAAGACCACGTCAATTGCACCATATTTGATAAACGTAGTTGTTTTAATTTCAAGGTGAACTTCCTCACTAAATGGAACAGCAATATCTCTATAGGTGTTCAACGAAATATTTTGATTACACATTGTGTTCGCATTTCCAAAATATGTAACAATATTAACGATACTACCAACAGTCTCATATGTTTCTTTACTTCATTAAAAACAACAATTTTCCCATAAATTTCTGCTTACGCTACCTTAAAGTTATCCTCGCTAACCTTAAACGTAGAAAAGTTTTAATATAAAGTTGCGCCATATATTTGGCTAATACTTTTCATTTACATTTTCATAACTTCTTCCCCTTTTATCTTCATTTTTCCTTTTAGCTACTTTCCTCACCCCTTTTAACTTCTGCTACAGCTAATTCTTTAGCCTCCCTGTTGTTTGGCGCCGAACTGTTACCAATCCTAAATGATTCCGCCAATAACACCCCCTCTCTCTCTCTTTCAAAATGTCAAAACACAAGGTCATGAACTCAAGGGACAGGCCCAACGTATCTTGTAAGTTATTGTTTGTTTGTTTTACGGCTCAAAGACTACAGTGGTCATGCTGCGCCGGGACCTACTGTTTTCCGAGGAATCCGAACCTCTTAAGGCCTAGGGAACCAAACCCCGGACTACAGTGAGCAGTGCGATCTTTATGAGATCTCTGAGTAAGCGTTCTTTTTGCACTGCTGGGAGTCGAACCCGGATTAGCGGCGCACTAGGAGAACGCGTTACCACACTGCGCCACCGCAGGGCCATCCTTGTAAGTACATGTATATTTTATTACATCTTTATGTATTTGAATATTTCTTGTTAACAGCAATGATCTGTAGGGCGATGTCGGGAGCAGAATGCCTTTGTGCCGTTTGACAGTGTTTTTCGGGGTTTTAGTCGAACGGTTTATTGGCGTTTCAGAAACATTGTCTTGAAGATCTTATATATTGTGTCCGGCATGCGTGTATAACTGTTCCCTTGAAAAAGATTGTACATGCATGCCTAGGTTCAATATATTGTCATATAATTTCAATCTTCACTCTCGTCACTAGCCCGTTATTATTAATCGTAAAATTGTCTATTCATTTATACTTTCACTACACAGGAATGTATATTTTGTAATTGTGGTATGATGTACATACATTTACACCTATATTGTATATACACATTTTAGTGCATAGGCCTTTATTATTTTATATAGTATGCAGATGTGGCTGTGTGAATATTGGTATTGCTCATATATTTGCACCTACTTATTAATAATTTTCATTTACTTGCTTGATTTTCTACACTTCCATTTATATTTACATTATCTACTATTTCTTATTTATATAATTTTCATTTACTTGCTTGATTTTCTACATTTTTATTTATATTTACATTATCTACTATTTCCCATATATATATATATGGCATTGCAGTGTTTATATGGTATGTAATATACATGTAGCATTGCAGTGCCCATATGGTGTACAGTATTATCAGAGTAGTAAAATCGACGTAGCACTAAGGGCGGATCCTCTCCAAAAAAATTAGGGGTGGAGGAGCTCTTGAAATACGATTTAGTCCGGTCTTGTAAAATTTGTTACAGGATTTATGTAAGAAATAATAAGTATAATTTTGTTATATATATATTCATGGAGGGGTCGCGCGCCCACCCCTGTACTCTTCTCCTGCATTCACCCTTGCCTAGCACAATGTAAAGTACATTAAATGTTATTAATAACGTTAATCCTGTCTCAAGCGTCTCGAAATGCAGTCTTGGAAAGTGATCAGTATATACAAACATACCATATTCCATATCACTATCAATGTGCGTGGTACTTATCAATCATTCTATTTCTGTGAATTCGATTCCAATTGCATTTAATTTAATAAAAACATTTTTTAATGATTTTAAAAGCCCACTTAATAATATTCTATGAATTTTTTATTTGACTTCATTGAGTCTTTTGTTTGATTTAAACCCTTTATGTATCCGGCGCAAATTTTTTCGCGAACCTAGAAGCAACATTTGTTTATTAACTTTTAAATTTCCAAATTTTCACAATAGGAAAAAATGTTGCTTTAACAAACGATAATCTGTTGGTAAAAGCGAACTTTAAAAAAAAAAAAGTGAGTGAAGTTAAGGTTAGGTTAGTTAGTTAAATAAACTTCGCTGATTTGGGGCTCAGGAAACCCACCTGTTAAACTAGTAACGAGTATACGGTCTCAACATAGGCGTACGTAGAAAGTTCGTAAGGTGAGAGGGTTATAGTCTCAATTGGGGGTTACAGAGCTGCAATTCACATATTCCTATGTTAAATATGCAAAATTTCATTGCAAAAAGGGGGGGTTACAACCCCATCAACACCACCTGCGTACGCCAATGTACAACAGTCTTTGATTTTTACCAGGTTTGGTGCGGTATAGCCCAGATGCGCTGGGGCCAAAAAAATCCAAACAAACAAAGCACCTTTTAAACCACGAACTGTGTGAAGTTTTTTATTTAAGTAAAATGAAGGCAAGAAACAGTAGTGCAGCAATTGAAAACTCATGGGAAAAAGGGTTTAGCTGACGAGTAGCAGCTCTAGGACAAAATTTTAGGAAATCATACATTTTACAAACGAAATTCTGTTCAAGTTGTAAATAAAAAATATGTGGATTCTACAATTCTATTAAGAAAATTGTGTTTTAGAGCAATGACCCTAAAATTTTGAATAAATCAACTAAGAATCGTGGGAATTTAAAGGAAATTATAGCTTGGAACACGTGTCATAAACTGCGTTCCGAAAATAGAAAAAGCCGCAATGTGCTGTTTGACACAACGAAGGCGACAAGGACGAAAAGGCCGACTTTTGGTTGTTTTTTTCAATTGTTTCCTTCATGGGCACCCCCAGAATTATATGCAAGGGGGTGCATTCAGGGCAAAGTTCCAATTGAATAATGTTGTTGGACTATAGTTTCTTGTGGATTCAGTCCTCCCCACTTTTCATGTGGAGGTGCAAGTGCACCCCTGGGCTCCTCCGGGCGCCCGTGATTTACTATTTTATTAGCTCACTTCAGAGGTCATTCCTGGTTTAGTTCGGCCAAATGTGGTGCTTGTATCACGTTATTATTGTTTGCGCTTATATGCCCGAGTTATATGCTGTAGAGCGGTGTATCCAGATCAGAGACTGCGGAAGTCTTTTTAATGCTGGCTTAACAACTCATACATAATAATAATTTCTGCTCTTGTCAGATTAATGGGCTGTTGACTGGTTAGGGGTTCCTGATCCCCCTCCGGTGGAGTTCACCACTGGACTACACCGGGGGTTCAAGTGGCTTTTAAGAGGATTACGTGATTACGCGGCCTTTGGGAAAATGTGTTTTAATATCCAGTGGGGGCTTGAATCCCCCCCCCCAAGAGCCTCTCTTTTCTACGTCACTGGCAGGAAACAAAAAACAATATTAAGGATTCACAGGCGTACGTAGAATGTTCATAAGGGGTGTAATAGGATCAATAGGGGCTATAGAGCTTCAGTTCCATATATTTCTATCATAGGCGTAATCTGGTGAGAGCAAGGGGGCATTTGCCCCCCAAATTGTTTTAGAAAAGAGGAAAAATCGTTCTTTTTCCCATACAATTTATTTTTACCCCACCCCCAATTTACGCTATATTTAACTCCCGTTACGGCTATGATTCACATGTATATAGACAAAATTTCATCCCAGTGGGAGATTACAACCCCCATCAATACTCCCTGCGTACACCAGTTTAACAGTTATAGAACTGTTAAGCACTTAAGTTCAATCACTTGTAAAAGACTGGTGCTGCCATCTATTGAAGATAAGAACAAGGAGAAGAATAGTAATATTTTTCTGCTACTTTTCTAGAAAGGTGAGTGGACACTATTGGATTAAAGATCTATATTATTTAATTAAATATTTATATTATGAGTCGGAGGCGATTTTATGATTTTTTCGCCTATAGGCTTTAACATATTTTGCCACCTAATTTTACCAAACGTAACTAGAGGCAAAACGGAGATTTTTTTTTTGTGTCAAATTCTGAATTTGACGCCCTTGGCTTTTACAAGGCACGTAGCCAGGGTTTTGGTAAATGGGCATCACAAAAAATAATAAATTTAATATTTAATTAATTACTAAATTTATAATTTTAATAATTAATTTTACTTCTTCAAGTGAAATATTCTTAACACTTAGGATTCACGACCAGCATAGGGGTAAGGAGGAGAATGGCCCATGGGGCTATAGAGGCCCCCCAAACTAACGACAAAAAAGGAACATTGAAAAGTACAAGGTAGCGGTTTGCGCCCCCAAAATCCTCAATAAGATACTGCATACGCCACTGATAGCGAAAGTAAATGCTTCTAATTTCATCATGAACACAAGTAACAGCTTGTTGGTTGCTTTGAATAATAAATGGGAAAAACAACAATTTTTTTCCTCCATTTTAGCATTTTTGCGACAGCATGTTTTGAGCCAACTGGTCCCTGCAACAAGATACGAAGTTCAGTTTATGATCTGTGAATTTGGGGAAGGAAAGTTGATAGTTCAATGGTAAATAAGTATCGAAAATAATAAATAGGGTGGACATGTGTAGGGACGTGCCAAACGTTTTGGAGTGGGGTGGCGAGAGATCTTTTCGGCCACAAACTGGTAGCGCCATCTGTTGCCACAAACACCCAACAGTAATTATAAATGTTAATTAGATAAATTGTTAATTAGATGCTAATTAAACAATAATATTAATCAACGTTTATTGGCGTAGTGATACTAGAGCCGATGTTATGGCTAGATGGTGAAACGTTCGAAAGAAAAGAAATATTTTTGCGTTCGGTGGGACCTGAACCCACGACCTTCCACTTCCTACTTCAGGTCCCACCGAAGGCAGAAATATTTATTTTCTTTCGAACGTTTCACCATCTAATCACGCCATACCATCGGCGTTGGTATCACTACGCCAATAAACGTTGATTTATATTGTTGTTTGATTTAATCTGCGTAGTGTTCGATTTATATAAATAAATAGATGTTAATTAGTTAATTAAATAGTTAAAATAAACTGAATTACAAAACAACAACCACTTGAACGATTTCAATTTTACTGATTTCGCAGAGCACCAAGCTTTAAAATCAATGGTTTCACAAAGACTGAAGGTCAATTTCACAAAAAAGGTCAACTCACACTTGATTTTTGAAATACGAATGAATACTGGCTATGGGTTTGGTTTTTTTTTGTTTTTTTTTTTGTTAAATAACAGATATTCAAATTTCGTAAAACGAACAAAATTTAAAGTTTTTCTCAAACAGTTATTTTTCTAAATGACTAGAAGTAAACATCTAAAACTTCTAGTCCTTTTACCTGTTACTAAAAAATACATAAATGACATGTCACATTAGTTTTAATTTGTCATATTTTTCTTTTTTGCAAAGAAATCTATAAAGCTTGTATTCATGAGAAATTTGTTTTAATTTAAGTAGATTTTTTTTTTCATACAAAAGTTTTATTTTGTCTTAATCTTCTTGTCATGTCTGTCACAAAAAAGATGGGCTTTTTCATTTAAAAAAAAAAGAATAACACAAGGTACACAATACTTCATATTCTCTTTCTGTAGTTTAAAATAAGTTACGTAACCCCAAATTGGTAAAAAAAAATATTGATTAGGAATTGAAAAAAATAAAGATGAAAAAGTGTTATGTTTGTCATGTTTTTAAAAAATTGTCATGTCTGTCACACTTTGCCCTATCCGTTAAAAGTTTCTTATTGTGGAAAGGTAAGGCATTTGATACAAACACTGTTAGTGGCAACACAAATTAATTTTATGAGTAAGTAAACTACTTTCAGCAAGTTTTTTCGTCTTCAAAACATGTGATTTTGTGTATGCCACGTTGTATAACTTTGCTGGAAGTCAAAGAGTCATAAGTCTTCCGTAAGACTTAAAATTTAAAAGTTTCTTGCTTAATTTTATATGGCTAAAATATATATATTTCATATGGCTAAAACAGCTGCCGAAAGACAGAAGGAGAGACGGGGAAGGCTTAGAATTGCTAGTAAATGTGAAGTGTATAGACAAAAAGCTACCGCACCGAAAAAAGTGCAACGGAAAAAACAAGTAAAACAGATGCAACGAGTAATACGAAAAGAAAAAGATATTAAGTTAATCATAGACTGTATAGATTAAAGAAGACGAAAATTGCGCAGGCAATGCTTAGTACTGTAAAATCATTTGTTAGCAAACAAGAATTAGGAAAAGCTATTTCAAGAGTAAAGCTTATTATTATTAATAGCCCTCGTAAGTGCTTATTAGTAATCCAAAAGCTAGCCAATTATGTGATGAATATAGAGGTGTAATAACAGAAACTGAAAAGCAACAACAATATTCTCATAAAATACTTGGGGAAACAACAAAAATTAAAGATACTTTAAAATTTCATCAAGACGCTCATTAAGGTGGAGTGAAACAAGTGAATTTTTAATTTATTTTTTTTATTTTAAAATCCAATACCGCGGAAAAGTTGTCTTATACGCTGCATAGTATTGTGGTAAAATTTGATTAAATGCGGTTAATATCTTCTGCCTCCCTAACAACCTTGAATGTTCCATATTTTTGCGTTTTTTGATGGTATTGGCTTGGAAGTAGGAAATTCTACAATAGGCTTCTTTTATAGTCAGAATAATTTTATATGTTAATATGTAATTAACCATATTTTAACTCTAACAACTTAATTACTAACTTTAATAATTTGATAATACGAATAATACAGATTTAGTCAAATGCATGAACTAAAAGATGAATCACATTTGCACGCTGCGATATCGAAAAGTGTGGTCCTGCCGCCTTCTTTAAATCTCTAAATCTTGGCGTTGTATGTTTTATTGTTTTGTTTGCCTTTAAATGGTTTCATAAGCTTCATATATTTTGTATGCTTGCAAGAGTTGTAAAATTCTGTTATGGGAAGCTGTAGGAATGGATGCTTTATGCCAAATTTGTTGTAACTTACCTGCCACTTACTTGGCTATTTCAAACAAACGTTAGATCCTCTCGGCTTTTCTTTTAATTGAACCTTGTCCACGCACAAATTTTCATAACTTGTTCATAAGTTGGCAGCATAGTTTCACTTAATTCCGATGGTGTTCCGAACACGGGCAGCTCACGGTGCATCTTGTTTTCACACCTAACAGCCTTGGTGATATGAATTCGCTTGATTTCACTATCACTCTAGGCATACGCAGAAAGTTCATAAGGAGGAGTTATAGACTGAATGGGGAAATTATAGAACTACAACTCACACATATTCCTATGTTAAATATACAAAATTTCATTGCAATTGGGGGTTACAACATTATCAATACCCCCGTATGCATACACAGTGTGTGTGTGTGTGTGTATGCCAGTGATGATACACTTAACACGCGAAAATAAACGAAATGTAAAATTCCAACGAAGATAGTCACAGCTAATTATTTCACTCTTTGCCTTGATAGACCACGATATAGTACTTATTTATGCAGGTATTTAGAATATGAATTTACGAGTAACCAGTGGCGGTTCAAGGATAGGGTCGGGAGCCATGCCGCTCCCATAAAATATAACTGGATTTTATTATATTGCTTATATACACGGACACCGCTAGCGGCGCCCATGCACATAGGCAGGAATTTATGCCCCACCATTTTCTTTGTTGTCTATAACCATTACCGTGAGTAACTAATTAACCGTCTAAACACTTGAGTTTTTCAATAAATTCGACGACGTTGTGGAGGCAGATGAAATTATCAGAATCCAAAAATATTTCAGAGCATTAATAAATAATGCATTAAGTTGCTTTCGCACGTTATTAGATCTAATCATCACAATTTTTATTTCTGAAAATAAATTGTATGGTTTATTGACAATTTCACAATTTTTGAAAGTCTCAACGTCGTTGGGGGAGACAAAAATTTTTTTCCAAAAATTAAAAAAAATGATATAGGAATCCTAATTAACAACGGAGGCAACTTTTGCACACTATTGGATTTGAAATTTCAAACTTTTAATTTTTTCACTCCA
>QLNU02014802.1:176539815-176559910 GCA_006491805.2 Dysdera silvatica
CGTGCCTACAGCTCCCATATGTCTTAATCGGACCCTGACCCCACCCTTGTATATATTTTACTTTGCTTTGATAAATTCTGGATAGGACAAATGCGTTGAATTTTAGGTTCTCGTTAAAGAAAATCTATTTAAAACTCTACAAGTGACGATAAAGGGTCAACTAAATGTTCATATAAACTTCAAAAATCCATTAAATAAAACACCGCGTCGAAGTGCAGTTTGCACGATAAATATTATCTGGACGCGTGTTTTTTTTTTTTTAAACATAATAAAATGTTTCCGTTCAAAGGTCCGATAGACAGAGCTTTAGACATTTGAAAGCAGTGAAATGGATACTGTGTGTGACAGTTTCACTAACAAAGCTTGCTTTGGTAAAGTTAACATTTTTGAAGAAACTTATTCGTTACACCGAGTTCATCCAGAGGCGGGTCCAAAAAGAATTTTTTTGAAGAGAGGCGGAAGGAAATGAACTATTAGCTTAAAAGAAACTGTTATGGGTTTGTAGGCTGCACAAAAATGTGCTTTAATTTATGCAAGTGACATAAAAGACAGCTTTGAAGTTGCATTTCTTAGGAGAGCAAAATGGATTTAAAACGTTGTTAAAAAAGGCCTTTTTTTATTAGATTTAGAATAGCTTTCGTCCTGTTTAAAATTCAAGTTAAATATTCATGTAGTACATAAAAAAGGCCTTATTTCTTAACGCTCACAATTGAAAAATAGTTTTTTCTTCCAATTATTAAGACAAAATTGGTACATAAGACGTAAATTTCAGGTATACTTAAAAATGGATTTAAAAATGAAATGCTCTTCTTAAAAATGTGAAAACATATGATTGGCGTTTATGAAAATACTATCTACTTTATGCAATTTACAGCTGTAAAAACAGACGAAGAAAGTCTTTTGCATGCATGGGGATTCATACCCGGGATCTGATGGTCCGAATGGGGTTCATGATCACTGCAATGCTAGAGTTTTCTTTAAAAAAATGGTTGAGAAATAAAATATTGGCTTAAGAGAAATGGTTATGGGTGTATAGCTGTAGAAAAATGTGCTTTAATTCATGCTGGCATAGGCGTAGAGTTATATGTGCCCGGGGAAAGGGGGGGGTCGGGCCCCCAATAATTTTTAATTTTGCACATATTGTAATGTATAAACATTCATAATAGGTGCTTGGGCCATCCCAGTAATTTTGAAAACTCTACGCCTATGAATGCAAGTGTCATAAAGATTTGAAGTAAAATTTCTCAATTGGGAAAAATAGGTCTGAAACGTTATTGAGTCAGGTACTTTTCTTAGGTTTGCAATAGATTTCCTTCTGTTCAAAATTCGAGTGAAATATTCTCTCGGTATATAAAAAACTGGCTTTATATTTTAACGTTGAAATATGCGAGTTAGCCTTTTGCTTTTAGTTATTATTTAATAATTAGTGCTCAAGTCGTGAATTTCAGGTATTAAAAACGTATTTAAAAATGAAATATTCTTCTTAAGAATGTGAAAAATCAAGAATCGTGTTCAGAAAAATACTATCTACTTGAAGCAATTTACAGCCTTGAAAACAGATGAAGTTTGAAAAAAAAAAAAAGGTTTATGCCTACACGGGAGCTTGAACTCGGGACCTTGTTCTTCGAAAGGGGTTAAAGGTCGCTGCAATGCTAGATATTTCTTAAAAATATGAATGAGAAATGAATTGTTGGCTTAAGAAAAATAGTTATGGGTGTTTAATCTGTTGAATAATGACCTTTAATTTATACTTGTGACCATAAGCGTAACTTGGGGGTTAAATATAGCGTAAACTAGGGGGTGGGGGCAACAAAATACCCAAAATTTTATGGGAACAAGTACGATTAGATTACATTTTAGATTGCAAGTGCCCCTTGCTCCCCGCCAGATTACGCCTATGCTTGTAACATAAAAGACAGAGGTCTAAAGTAGAATTTCTTAAAAAACGAAATTGATTTAAACGTTATTAAAAAAGGCTTTATCTCATTAGATTTAAAGTAACTTTCCTTCTGTTGCAGATATAAGTATTGAAGAACCGCAGTAGTTCCACCCAGTTAAAATAATATTTATTAACGCTTTATATGTTTAGCTTAGTTCATTAATACATGCCATTAAGTAACTTAATTCAACACATAATTGAAGAAATTAAACACGATTTTTTTAGCGGAGCCTCCGAGAATGACGTGTGCACACTTCGATGGTAAACGGAAGACTGAATATTATTTGAGAATTCGAAACGTAGTTATGAATACCGTTGCCAAATACAAAGAATGAAATTATAATTATACAATATATTGAAAATTGGCATGGTGCCAGTTTTAGAAATCGAACTAATTAAGTTTGCATTTCTTGGATTTCTTAATGGCAACAACCAAGGAAGCTTGGAAAGCGAACATATAGTGTTTCTATCGTGGGAGCACACACTGTCTAAAATTCAAGTTAATTTTTCATACAGATATAAGAAATTCTTCATATTTGAACCCTAACTGTTGAAAAATAGCCCTTTTCTTCCAATTATTAGGAATTAAACAGTACTTAGTTCGTGAGTTTCATGTATTCTTAAAAAATTATTTGAAAATGAAGTATTCTTCTTGAAAATGTGGAAAAATATACATCGCATTCAGAAAAGCACTTGACGCAACTTAAGCTTTGAAAACAAGTAAAATTTGACAAAAAAAAAAGTGGCTGGAGTGTCCAAAGGGACTCGAACCTGGGACTTGGTGGTCCGAGTGAGGTTAAAAGTCACTGCAACGTTAGATATTTCTGAAAAAAGTAGACGAGAAATAAATTATTAGCTTATGAGAAATTGTTATGGGCATGTAAGCTATTGAAATGTGTGCTTTAATGTATGCAGAGAACTAGTAGATAAATCGCGAATTTTAGTTTCGTAGAAATGGATTTAAAAATGAAATATACTTCTTTAAAATGTGAGAAAACATGCGTCGCGTTCATAAAAATACGGTCTATTTTACGTAATTTACAGCTGCAAAAACAAATAAATTTTGAAAAAAAAAAGTACTTGAGCGTGCGGAACCTGTTGTTTCAGAAAGGATTAAAGGTCACTGCAACGTGGGAATTTTTTTTTAAAAAATTAATTGAGAAATGTACCATTGGTTTAAGAGAAATTGTTATGGATTAGTAGGCTGTAGGAAAATGTACTTTAATTCGTGCACGTGACATAAAAGGCAGAGGTCCTAAATGGAATTTCTTAAGAGGGGATTGATTTAGAACGTGTGTGTGTTATTAAAAAAGGCATTTTTTTATTAGATTAAAATAGCTTTCCTACTGTTTAAAATTCAAGTTAAGTAGTCATATAGTATATAAAAAAAACGCTTTAGTTTTTAAGTCTGAAAGATGAAAAATAGCCTTTTTCTCCCTGTTATTCGGAAAGAATTAGTACTTAAGTCGTGAATTTCAGGTATTCTGAAAAAGGATTTAAAATTTTGTATTATTATTTATTCTTTTTGGGTGGTGGGGATGTGAAAAAGTATGCATTGCGTTCAGAAAAACTCGTTTTACATGATGCTGTTCACGATTTTGAAAACGGATGAAATTTGAAAAAAAGAAAAAAAAAAAGAAAAGTGGCTTGCACGTACTCGAACCCGGGACCTAATAGCCCGAAGTGGGTTAGAGGTCGCTTCAATTAAGGGCGGACACATACTTTCATTTTGGGGAGGTGGAAGTCAAGGACAGAAATTGCCATGGTCTTTGAATAAAACTCTTCATTTATCATGAAAGTTGGAATTTTTTACAGTGAAAAAATATTTTTTTGGTAATGTCATGACCCCTGCGACCCCTCCCCTGTGTCTGCGCTTAGCTGCAGTGCTAGATCTTTCTTAAAAATATAAACGAGAAATTAATTATTGGGAAAATTAAATAAAAATTAATTAAATTAAATTAATTAATTTAAGAGAAATTGTTATTGGTTTATACTAGTGACATAAAAGGCAGGGGTCTGAAGTAGAAATTCTTAATAAGACAAAATGGATTTAAAATATTATTAAGGAATGCATTTTTTTATTAGTTTTAGAATATTTTTTTTTTGTTCAAAATTCAAGTTAAATATTTGCATAGTGCACAAAAACTGTTTTAGTTTTTAACGCTGACAGATGAAAAATAGTCTATTTCTTTCAGTTACTAGGGTGGATTGTTACTTAAATAGCGAATTTCAAGTACTCCTAACAATAGATATAAAAATGAAATATTTTTCTTAAAATATCTAAAAGTATGCATTGAGTTCTGAAAAATACTATCTACTTGATACAATTTATGACTGGGTGAAAGGATGAAATTTGAAAAAACATGTAGATGTGGATCAGATAAAGGGGGGGGACACAGGGGGGAGGTCACAGGGGTCATGACCCCCAAAAATATATTTTTTCACTGTAAAAAATTCCAACTTGCATGATAAATGAAGGGTGTTATTCCGAGACCATGGCAAATTCTGTGTGAACCCCTCCTCCAAAATGAAAGTCTGCGTCCGCCATTAGATTAGATGTGGTGGGATAATTAAAATATAGTCGGCCACGTTTAAATTAAATTAATGTTGATGGTTCTAGGAAATATTATTCAATTGAGCAGATATTCGATTATCTGGGAAAACACAGCTTGTACTTAAACGTGCTAACTCGTTAATACACGCATAATAAACATGAAATTGAGTTGAAAAAATAGTGCAATGCAGAAAATTAAAAAGCGTTATACGTACTTTCATATTTTTTAATGAAAGGAAAATTTTACATTAGCACATACACTGGCGACTTACGTGTGCGAAAGTTCCAAACTTTTGCAATTTTAACTTGCGCGTTACTTCATTTCTGATTGCCTCTAAAATTTTTAGCTTATCGCGTGCCCATAGATCTTTACGTCTTACATTATTGTATTTGCACACTTAATGTCCATCTGTAAAGGTGGTCCTTTTAATAACGAGACAACATAATGACTGACGACCAATAATTGGGAACGGACTAATTGGTTAGAAATGGAAAGACTTCACTTTATTTCTCAGAAAACAGAAGGGAGAATGGATTAACCATGGACGCTCACGTGAGTATTCTGGGAGTGGGGGAGGGGATGAGAAAAGTTATTACCTCCTTCTCAATGCTATTAAACATTCTAGTGAATGTACAAGATACCAAAAGGCTACAAAAATAATTGATACTGCTTGACAATTAGTAATGAGCTAAAAAGTACCTTATTTTAAAATGTGACTGTAAATTTTTTTAAAGTAAATGCATAGCAGAATACGGCAAATAAAATTTTTGAACGAACGGCTGGGGGCGGGGAGCTCGAGCTTCTGCCCTCATATGGGACCTTATGGACGTAATATATATATATCATCATCATCATATTCAACCATTATCTATCCACTGCTGGATGAAGGTCTCTCCAAATGCTTTCCACACAAGTCTATCCTGAGCAATTCGCTTCCACGTCACCCCAACCTGTTTTCTTATTTCATCCACCCATCTAGTTTGAGGACGTTTTCTAGGTCTTCGGTGGTCTCTTGGAATCCAGTTCAGAATTTCTGTTGTCCATCGTTGATCAGTTCTTCTTGCAATATGCCCAGCCCATCGCCATTTCAGTCCTTTTACTTTAACAATGATGTCCTCTACTCTAGTTTGCTCTCTCACCCAAGTGTTTCTTTTTCGATCTCTCCTAGTTATTCCAAGCATGCACCTCTCCATGCTCCTTTGCGTTGTCTGTAACTTTCGTATTGCTCCAACTGTTAGACTCCATGTCTCTGATCCATAAGAGAGGACTGGCAATACACACTGGTTGAAGACTTTTCTTTTTAGACATAAAGGCAATTTCCCCTTCAGGATAAAACTGTTTCTTCCAAATGCACTCCAGCCAAGTTTAATACGTCTGTTGAGTTCTTTCATAATGTTGCCATCCATTGAAATCAGCTGGCCAAGGTAAATATATGAATCAGCAATTTCTAGCTCAGTGTTGTCAACTTGTATTTTTGTTTCCTCTACAAAATTATTGAACATGATCTTAGTTTTTTGTAGGTTCATCTTGAGTCCAACTTCTTCACTTCTAGTTGAGAGCTCTTGTACCATGTCTTGGAGTTCTAATGGGTCCGTTGAAAAAATAACAATGTCATCAGCAAACCGCAGATGATTTAAATATTCACCATTTATTTTTATTCCCTTGTTATTCCAATTTATCAGCTGAAAAATCATCTGTAAAGCTGAAGTAAAAAGTTTTGGAGAAATGGTATCTCCCTGCCTCACACCTTTACCAATTTTGATAGTTTTGGTATCTTTATGTAACCGAAATTTTGCACTTGCATTTTTATACACACGTTTCACCATGTCAATGTACACATCCTCAATGTCTGTTGATCTTAAAGAGTTGATGACTGCTGATGTTTTAATAGAGTCAAAGGCCTTCTCATAGTCAATAAATGCAACACACAATGGAAGTTCATATTCATGTGTTCTTTCAATTAATTCTCTTAATACTTGAATATGGTCCACTGTACTGAATCCACTTCGAAATCCAGCTTGTTCTCTTGGTTGAGCTGCATCTAATTTTTTCTGCAGGCGATGTGTTAGCACTTTTGTGAAGATTTTATAAATAGCAGGTAACAAGCTAATTGGTCGGTAATTTTTCAAATCCTCTTTATCACCTTTTTTATGCAAAAGAATTACTGTTGCAGAATCCCATTGGTTTGGTATGTTACCGCTGTTAAGACATTTGGTAAAGAATTTTGCAAGTATGTCTTCTACATATTCTCCAGCTTCTTTTAGGATATCTAATGTAATACCATCATCGCCAGGGGCTCTTCCTTTCTTCATACTTTTTATTGCAAATGAAACTTCTTCTTTTAAGATTTTAGGAGCTGTTCCTTCGACTATTTCAGTGTCTTCGTTTAATCCACTGTTACTTTCATATAGTTTTTTGTAGAATTCTTCAACTCTTCTAAGTATTTCTTCCCTATTTCTTGTTACGGTGCCATCCTCTCCTTTTAATGCAATGATGTGTTTCTTCCCAACAGATAAACTTCCTTTAACAACCCTAAGGCTCTTGTTATTTTCAATGGCCTTCCTTACTAACTCACAGTTGAATTTTCTTATGTCTTCTTTCATGCTTTTGCGCAGAGTTTTACAAAGTTCTATGTACTCAATCCTGGAACTGGTATTTCGATTGTCCACCTTCATATCTCTTCGCCTTTTCATGAGCTGTTTCGTCTTCTCAGATAATTTGCTATTGTGCTTTTTACAGGTTACACCACCAATTTCCCCAGCAGTTTCAACTATTGTCTTAACAATGTTTTCATTTGCTTCTGAGATATCAACTTCTTCAATAAGTCCTTCCTATATATATATATATATATGAGGGTCTTTAAACTAGATGGGTGGATGAAATAAGAAAGAGTATTGGGGTGACGTGGAAACGAACGGCCCAGGGGATAGACTTGTGGAAAGCATTTGAGAGACCTTCATCCAGCAGTGATAGATAATGGTTGAATATGATGATGATATATATATATATATATAGAGAAGTATATATATGAGGGTCTTTGCAACGGCAAATTCACCTCTACACACGTTATTTTGTTATTGCTGTTTGAGCACTAAATTTCATGATCCATTTGATCCCCCCCCCTTTTTTTGTCTTTATATTTTCAGCACTGGAGTATCCAGGGGGTGCTTAGGGGTTGTAGCCCCCCATTGCGATGAATTTTGTATATATACATATGAATATACGGAGTTTTGTCTCTGTAAACGCCATTGTAAGCATTTAACAGCCCCCCCCACCTTTTGGAGTTTCTACGTACGCCCATGATTTTCAGTCTTTATTTGATTATGTGAGAACGGCCGCAAATATTATTCGTCAATTCGGGATAATTTAATATTGATTCTATGGGAATGGTTTTGGTTCCAGTAATTTTCGTTCTTATAAACAGAGTATTCGGTTATCCGTGACCCGATTAAGTGTGGTCGAATGTACCAGAGGCGGATATAGAGAACAATTTTGAGGTGGGGTGTAAAATATAACAGGAGGATCCACTTAAAACGAGCCCACATTTAACGAGTTAAGGATTATAGCAAGAAAAATAGTGATTTCGTTTGATATAATGATTAAGCGCAACGCAAGTTAACCTCTTTTAGCGAACAAGTCGTTTTTGGACCCCGAATTTTACGAGAAGTCAAAAAAAATTGAAAATCAAACTTTTTATAAAAATTCCGTCGTTATATGTGGTTGGTCGTTATAACCTATGATGATTATAATCAAATTCCACATCATTTCTATGGATTTGGGAAGGGAAATGTCCCTAATCCCCCTGGATCTGCCACTGATTTTACGTGATTAAGTATTTGATGTTCCTCTCTTATACAATCATTCAGAGACCTATGTTTTAGGTAGAGAGAATTTAGTTTCCTTCCTTTACCTAAATTATGGATTCTAGGATAAAGCGCATACGATAGGAGTGTCGAAAACCTAATCGAATTTAAAATTTGTCACATTTCGGAAGTATAATTCATAACTCTTCTCGAGAAGAAAGTCACTTCCACTTTGCACGCAAGTTTTAGGGAAAGATCTTTTTTATATAAAATTTTCTGTCGCAGATAAAATACGTTCAGCCGCTTGATCGCGGCTAATTTTGGAGATCCATCATTTGAGGAAGATGAGCTGGAGGGAAAAAAAGAAGAAGAAAGATAGCCGGATGAATGGAACGGGAAAGACAAAGAGTGAGAATACATTTAATGTGAGGGTGTGGTCTTTCTTTCTCGTGGATTTATATCTCTGGTGTTCCAGGAATTTTTCCTGAAAACAACGCCCTCGCCTTCATCCTGATCCATTATCCGTCCGGCAACACTACCTGTCGGTGTGTTTGTCCAGCGTCAGACTTGACTTGACCCTTCGCGACAACACATGGGCAACAAAGTTGCCACATTTACTGAAG
This sequence comes from Dysdera silvatica, assembly GCA_006491805.2. Lineage (NCBI taxonomy): Eukaryota > Metazoa > Arthropoda > Arachnida > Araneae > Dysderidae > Dysdera > Dysdera silvatica. Next base: position 176,548,736 of record QLNU02014802.1, read on the forward strand.
AACAACTCGAGGATTATCAGGTATTGACTAATTTTACATTATATGTGTTTTTAAACTTGGCATCGTCTACATAAACAATGAAACATCGATAGTTTGAACCTTGATGCCTCGAAGTTTTCCGTGGATAGAGGGGATTCCCATCACCCTTGAAATACCCCTTAAATTTCGATAGATCGAAGTAAAACCACTTTTCCTTGAACTTCGAATTATTGAAATTCTACTGTAATAGATTTACGTTGTATAAGACAGAGGACCTTATCATCAAAATTGTATTTCCTTGAAACCGACGTCCCGGAGAAGTGGCAGATAATTATGTATTATATTCCTTATACAACTAACGATAATTCATTCAATTTTAATTTTGGTGGTCCTTTGAAACTGGTTGACCGTATACTCATTTTGATTTCTCCCGCCGTATTATTACAGACGTATAGTTCGTTCGCGGTAAATATGCGGCCAGGCTCCGTTAGATCAAGGGAGCTGAAGTAATAGACGGGTTGTTTCATTGCAATAGAGCAGTGCTTCTCAAAGTGTGGTCCGCGGACCACTGGCGGTCCGCAGAATTACCAAATTTCAGAAGGAAAAAATGAACTAGAAATTGCCAACCTAACTAAAATTTAGGTTCGGGTGAGATTTAAGGAATTTCTCATAAATATTATCCGTTATAAAATAAAAATAAAATACAGGGTACCAGGGAGGAAATTTACATACAAAAGGTTAAACACTGGTAAAATAGCAATGAAAAAGATCACTCAAGCTTTCGGACGCATCAGCAGCAGTCCTTCATCAGGAGTAATGACGATGTTATGTTTCTGTCTCTTTTTTATACTTGAAATTTCTGGAAAACCCTTCATCAGAGTAGTCCCGCAGAATGGAAAAACCCAATGAGAACCAATGGGAGGCCTCCAATAGAATCATGGAAGAACCCCAATGGGAACCAATGAGAAACCTACACTGCGGGTTACCTAATGTTGGGGATGTCCCATACATTTCAGAGTAAGAGTTGTTTATAAGTTTCTGGAAGTGGTTGTGATGTATTAATGGCTTTCCCGTGTAGTTTGTAAGTTTCCCAAGATTCTAAGAAGAGTCTACTATTCTTGTTTGTGATGTGACGGTGTAGTATTTTTGTTGAGTCCCAGTCGGGTTCGTGTCCGTGTTGTAAAGCGTGTTCTGCCAGACGTGAGGCTATGTCTCCTTTCGCGAGTGCTTGTTTGTGTTCTTTTTTTCTTGTTTTGATCATTCTTTTTGTTTGTCCTATGTAATGTTTGTTGCAGTCTTTGCATGGTATTTGGTATATGGCGCCTGTGAGATCTTCTGGTGGAACTGGGTCTTTAACTTTTGTAAGTTGTTTGCGAAGTGTTGTGACAGGGGAATAGAATGTTTGGATATTTGCCTCTTTAAGGATGCGAGAGATTGTTTCGGAAATGCCGTGAATATATGGAATAGATATGCGGGTGTGAGATGTATTGTTTAAAGATGTACTATTGGGTCTACAGTTTCTGAGAATGAATCGTTTAGGGTATCCATTATTTTTAAGTGCCGTGTGTATGTGTTTTGTTTCTGTGTTTGAAAGTGTTTCATTACTGCAGTGAGAATTCGCTCTAAGACTTAATGTTTTAACAACGGAAGCTTTGTGGCATGTTGGATGATGCGATTTAAAATCGAGATATCTGTCTGTATGTGTGGGTTTACGGTAAACTGAGGTGAAGATTGAGTTATCGTGAGATCTGTGTACAAGAACGTCTAGGAAAGGGAGTTTATTGTTCTGTTCTGTTTCGTATGTGAATTTTATATGTGAGTTTAAGTTATTAAGGTAATGGAAGAAGCTTTGGAGTGTATTAGTTTTAAGTACAACAAACGTGTCGTCGACGTATCTTTTCCAGAATTTAATGTTAAAATTCGGTGAAGATAAAGCAGTTTCCTCAAATGACTCCATAACCAAGTTAGCTACAACACTTGAGACCGGAGATCCCATGGCAGTGCCAAAAACTTGTCTATGGATAGAACCATTTGAGGAGAACACAGCAGAGTCCAGACAAAATTTCAACAATGTGCAGATGTCGTGAGGTGTTAGTGAAGTGCGTTCATGTAGTGTTGTGTCATTTTGGAGGCGTGTAAGTGCGGTGTCGATTGCAAGTGATGTGGGAATGCAAGTGAAGAGAGAAATTACATCGAATGAGACCATGAGGTCGTCGTCGTCAAGTTGTAGGTTATTTAAAGAGGTGCAGAAGGATTGGCTAGTAGAAACAGTGTAGTCGTTATTACCGATTATAGGAGAGAGTAGACGTGAGAGGTGTTGTGATAGGTTATATGTAGGAGAGCTGCAGAAACTAACTATAGTTTTAAGAGGAATATTTTGTTTATGAATTTTAGGTAATCCGTAGAAGGATGGTAAGCGGCCGGAAGTGCATTTTAAAGAGTCGTAGAGATTAAATGTAAGTTTTTTAGATTTATAGAGTTTTAGAAGGAGAGAGTTCATTTTGGATTGAATTGTTTGTGTAGGGTCTTTTGTGATGTGGGTGTATGTATTTGTATCAGATAAGAGTGTAGAGACTTTATGTAAATAGTCTGGACGATTTAAGACGACTGTAGTACGGCCTTTATCAGCTGGCAGTATGACAAGGCCCTTGTCGTTTCGTAGCTCCCGGAGGGCAACCCTTTGCATAGGCGTTAGGTTGTCCCCAGGGAGTTTTGGACGCCGAAGGAGTCCTGCCACTCTGCAGCGGATATCAGCTGCAACACGTTCGTCGGTGTGAGTATTTTATAGGCCATTACAAGGTAGTATGTTCTAATCATTTCAAACATATTATTGTCAATATTCTCTAAATTTAATCAAATTTCAATTTTATAGTCAGAAAGATGTTGTAAAAGATATATCAATAACCACTGTATATAGGTTGAATAAAATTATTTCTATTTCTATTTCCAATAAATTACATAAGTCGAGGGTTACTTTGGATATGTCTTTCCTTGGAAGAGGCAGGGGTGTGTGAATCAGTATGACGGTGGATAAGTAGGGCTTAATATTATTAACCATAGTTGGCAACCTTAATTTCAGGCAATATATTTTTTAATCGGGGGGGGGGGAATTCCCCCAGGTGGTCCACGATAAATAAAGAAATGCTTATAGTGGTCCGTGAGTGACCAAAGTTTGAGAAACACTGCAATAGAGGGTAGAACGTCTTCCATAACTTGTTTTTCGCGTGCGAAAAACGAGTTATGGAAGACGCTCTACCCTCTACTGCAATAAAATAATCCGTCTGTTACGTCAGCTCCCTTGATCTAACGGAACCTGGCCACCAATTTTCCGCGAATGAACTATACGTTTTCTTACCTGCTTTCTCATTTCAGGACTGTACTTTTTTTGCTCGAAAAGAGATTTTAAGGTGAGTTATCGTTAATTTTGTTTCATAATTTTCTGGAAATTATTAAGGCATGCGTTTCTAAACAATGCTATAATTTCAAGTTCATCTTTTAATATTAAATGTTCAATTTTTTTTTACATTAGGAAGCTTTCAAGTATTACGTAAGAACCTTGTGGGGAGGGGTTGCCGTTGTACTTATTTTCCTATGTTAGCCGATGTTAATTTTTGCTTTCTGAGGTGGGGGTGAAATGGCCAAAATATTGCTTATGTAATACTTGAACTCTCCCTTAGTTTTTTATTCACGTTTAATGTTATTTGTACAAGAGAGCTGAGCTAAAGACTCCCTTCGAATTGTTTCCCTTTAATTACGATATCTAATATTTACAGGCGCCATAGAATGGCTGGGGTGGGGAACTAAAGCTATATTATCGATAACTATATCTATCGATACTATAGATACTATCGATACTATCGATACTACTATCGATACTATAGAAAACTTTTGACAGGAGCCCCCCTCATCATGGAGCACGGAATGCCTCTGGATAGGCTTGAAAACAATATCCAAAGGGTTCCCCCCCGAAAGAGAATATATTTTACAAGTTTTGAAGCCACGGAATCGTACCATTTATTCTACATTGCTTGGAATTATCCACGAATAAGAATAAAAATAAATTTTATTCAACCTAATTGCAATTGTTATGATATATTCTACCATATGATATTTTTGATATTACATTGATATCCTTAACTTTAAGGTTTCAAATGTTAACGTGATAAGGTTAGAAATGTAGGAGAGCAGAGAGCTATAGCTTTTTACATGGCTCTCCTCTAAATGGATAACATTTTGCATAAATTGTTTTTTTACAGACTTGTTGCTTTGATATTTTTTGCTGCATATTTGTAAATTTGGAGAAGAAGAGAATTTTAATTTTGCGTTGATTCGTGGCCTCATTTGAGAACACTATGACAAAGACCAGGATAAAACCTGCGTTGACGTTGGCAGTTTTAAATCAGATTGAAATCAAGAACTGATATTATATTAAAACTATATATTACTACTGTACTATATAGTATATAACTGTATACTACATTATAATTTTTCCTACGTAATAATTAATTGAAATTCATCCAAACATTTGTTCATACTACTAAATATCATTTTTATTACAACGCTTTATATTATTGTTAAATTTGAAAATATTTTTCTTATTGAAAAATCTTCGCCGCCACTGAACTTTGAACATTGAAAGGTTTTTTGTTGTTAAATATTTTTTTTCGATTTGTTGATTTAAGGAATGATAAATTTTCTAATTCACTTCTCTGTGAAGTAGTTATAGATAATTTCCTTATTTTTAAATATCCCGTCTCACAATATAAGGATTTCCAAAATCGTGGTGAAAACTTCTTAGTATATTATTAAAGTAACATTTTTTTTATTATTAAAGCAACAATTTTTCTTTTAATAGCAAAGTTGTCCGTGAAAAGCCATATATATACTCGTAAGGGAGAGAGTGGTTGCGCCTGTAGCTTAGTAGGTAGAGTACCTGACTGGCAATCAGGAGGTCGTGGGTTCGGGTCCGACCAGGTGCCGGAAAATCATTCTTTTCTTTACGAGTAATTTAACATCTATTGTTGCCACATCATCGGCTAATATGGAAGAAAATTAATGCTTTAATAATGTAACTTCTTAGTATAGCCTGTAACTTAAAATATGTCTTACAAAGTTATAGATTTTTAAAAATTGTATATAATTTTTTTAATTATATTTTAAAAAGCCCTGTGGATATTACTTTCCTGATAACTTTACATCAATTCGAAAAATAACTAAAAATTTATAATAAAGAAATATGCAATATTAAACTTAATTTATTGATGCATAGTTTTCTGGTTTTTATTATGGTACGTTACATTTTCTATAGAATGTGATTGTATACAGCATTTTATCATTACGTTACATTTTCTATAGAATGTAATTATATATAGCATCTTATCATTACGTCACATTTTCTATAGAATGTAATTATATATAGCATCTTATCATTACGTTACATTTTCTATAGAATGTAATTGTATATAGAATTGATCCTAATAACACGGCTACCGTAGCCTAGTTGTAATGCATTTAGCTACCATGCGATTTACCCGGGTTTGTGTCCCGTAAATGCCCAGTGTTCGTGGGCACTCATATTGGGGTCAGAAGGGGCTGGAGCCCACCTAACCTTTCAAAAGTTTTATTTTTCCGATTCTGCTATGCATTTACTTTCAAAAGTTTTACAAGCACATTTTAAAATAAGATACTTTTTAGCTCATTACTAATTGTCAAGCAGTATCAATTATTTTTGTAGCATTTTAGTATCTTGTACATTCACTAAAATTTTTGACAGTCTTGAGAAGAAAGTAATAATTTTTCTCAGCACTCCCCCCCCCCTAGTACTCATATGGGCGCCAATGCCAGTGCTTGCCGGTTTCATTCTGCAGATCGCAGTTCGGGGTTTGATTCCCTAGGAAACAAAGGTTCGTATTCCTAGGGACTCCTGAGGATTCCTGTGGGTCTGTAGCAGGGTTTTAGCTGTCCTTGGGCCGTAGAATATGAACAAACGATTCCCATTGGAATTTTTTTTTTGGTACACAGTAATAAATTTTTCAGGGAAAAGAATATCCAAAACAAACTTATTTGCATTCCATTGGGATGCAAGAAAAAATCCAGTGATTGTACGTCAATTACTATGATGCATGCGAGTGCATTATAATTAGATTACAAGCGCCTGTTCTGAATGAATTATGCAAACCGTTGGATTGAAAGGGACCATAATAATTTATATTATTTATATTGAAATTTATAAAATAAATAAGACATTTTACAAATTTTGATTCGGCGGATTTTCAGATTTTAACAAACAATCCATTTTTAACTAATAAAATTTTACCAAACGTTTTTATAGATTTCATGAAATTTGTTGAATGTTTTTAAAAATTCAATACGCAAACTTTTTTCATTTAGCTGGTCACTGTAATGATCTATTTCCTAAATTAATCAAACTGCGATCATTTCATGAATTAATCAATTCTGTAGTGTTCATTTGAACTGATAATTACAATTATTTCATTATTGAATTTATTATCGCCCGCATTTCTTCATTGACATTACAGGGATAATTTATTATTCAATTAGCATAATGGTTATAAAATATTTTTACCATTCAATTGCTTGCAATAACTCTTCCCCTATGAACATTATACTATCACTACGTGCATAATCATTATCTAATCACGTCATTATAAATATCGTCATAATCTTTATTAATAAATTTTTATCGATCCCGATAAATGATTTATTATTAGTGATAGTTACTTTATAATCTCATTTTTCAATTAATGCTAAATAAAATTAATGATGTTTTTTGATAATTATTTTGTTTTTGATAATTTTGTTATAAACAGAGTTTATAAACGTTATAAAGAGCTGGACCCTCATAAAATTCCCAAAGTAATGACTGGAGACGAAGCCCACACGATAACTGTGTCTCTCGAAAAGGTCGAGAAGCTAGCAGAACTGAAGGTGCGTTAAATACATAACTAACAACGCTGTAAAGCGTAGTTTTTGATGTCATCAATTATATCAATGAGTTTTAGATATCCATTGATAGAAGCAATTGCATGATGATAGAAGCTTTCTCACTTTCGCTTTCTTTTTGGTTTTACGGCTCAAAGACTACAGTGGTCATGCTGCGCCGGGACCTACTGTTTTCCGAGGAATCCGAACCTCTTAAGGCCTAGGGAACCAAACCCCGGACTACAGTGAGCAGTGCGATCTTTATGAGATCTCTGAGTAAGCGTTCTTTTTGCACTGCTGGGAGTCGAACCCGGATTAGCCGCGCAATAGGAGAACGCGTTACCACACTGCGCCACCGCAGGGCGCATGATGATAAAAGCAATTGCATGATGAAGCATAGGCGTAACTTAGGAGTTAAATACAGTGTAAACTGGAAGAGGGGCAAAAAAGAAAAAACTGCGTGGAAAAAATACGATTTTGCCTCTTTTCTAAAAATACTGTGGGCAAGTGCCCCCCACCCCTTGATTACGCCTATGACTTCAGGTATCAACTGGAGTGAATTCCAAGTGATAGCATTACGTCGAGTTTATGTTTATTAAATGTGCGTTTTTTTGTCGATTATTTGCATCTTGACGTCTCAAGACTGTTTGACGGATTAGCTTGACGTGATCTGCGAATGAACATAAGTTTACACATGACTAAGCCTAATGGAAATTAAGCCGGTATATCGAAAGGCCGTGGATGATGGACCCACTGGTAATATAGGGTGTGATGATATACAGTTCGCGAAAAAAGTATAAGGACAAGCGAAAACCCGCCAAATCTAGAAATCTTTTAGACGGAAACGTATGCAAATTTCTTAGGGAAAAACATGATAAAATTAAGTTATTTTTCATGTAAATTAGTTAAACTTTCCAAAAATAGATAGGTATAAATTTATTTTGTGAATTTTAAACCCATATGATCTTGGGAAAAAGTATAAGGACAGTTGATTTTTCATCTAAAATTATAGTAAAATTTCATATTTGAAAGCATAAAAAGACCATTTCAAATATAAAGACTGGGTTTCTAAACAAAATTCACACTTGCCTCAATTCTGCACGATTTTTATAGGATGCCAAAAGGAACTCACCTTTCTGACCTTGAAAATGGAAAATTATTATTTTTAAAGAATCTGGATTGAGTGGCCATGAAATTTCGAAAAAAATAAAAGTGTAGTTTATAATTTTCTAAAAGAATTTGAAATGTATGGAATGAATAAACTAACAGGAAGACCAGAAATTCTAACGCATCGACGAAAAAGAATGGTTGTAAGAAGAGCTTGCGAGAAAAAAGAAACTGCAAATGAAGTTCGAAGAAATTTGGACTTACCATGTTCCGTAAGAACAATTCAAAACATTTGAATATTTGGTATGGAAAGTTAATGTTACGTTCGCCTTGTACAAAGCAACGTAAGGAAAGAAGACTGGACTTTGCAAAAAAAATACATTTCTCTCTCAATCCAAAATGGAATGATGTAATCTTTTCGGACAAAAGAAATTCAACCTCGATGGGCCAGACGGTTGTCCCTATTTTTGGTATAATCTGCGTAAAACCAACGAAGTTTTTTCCAAACGTTAATACGGTGGAGGCACAGTAATGATTTGGGGCGCTTTTGCAGTAAACGGAACCACTCCAATAGTCTTTATCAACTACAAAATGGACTCTGACAAATATGTTGATATGTTAGGTGAAAATTTGTTACCTGAGGCCCCACTAATGACTCCAGGTGACTATTTTTTCCAACAGGATAATGCTTCCATGCACGTTTCTAAGAGTGCAAAACTCTTGTTTGAAGCCAATTCAGTAAATTTACTTGATTGGCTGGCGAGGAGTCCAGGTCTGAATCCTATAGAAAATTTATGGGGCCTTCTAGCCTGAGAAGTTTATAGAAATGGCACACAATATCAGTGTAAACCGGATCTTGTGTTAGCCATTAAATAAGCTTGGAATAACATTACCATAGACACTTTAAAAGAATTTTCAGCATCGATGACTTCCCAGCTTATTCAAGTAATTGAAAACAAAGATTGTTTTCTTGATTATTAAGAGAAATCATATGTAATTTAGAATATGTCCTTATACTTTTTCTATATTTCTTTCGTGATAATTTTTATGAGGTCAACTTTTGTAAGTTTCATATTTGTTGTTTTATGTTTTGTAGATGTTATTGTAAAATGTGATATTATAGCTCATAAATATCAAAAAGTTCATTTTGATAAAATGAAAATTAAGTATATTTTCATTCAATTATATGTTGTCCTCATACTTTTTTCGCGCACTGTAGCCCATGTTGATACACAGGATTACCTTTTACTAGTGATATAGTTAGGCTCGGCACGACCATATAGGCGACCGCCTAGGGCGGCGCCATGACAGGTTTTTTTAATGCTTAATACTTTAGGTTGATTGAGGTAAGCTTAACAATAAATAAATGGAACTTAATGGATTATTTTGAATGCCTTCACCAATATCTACTCATCCCTATTTGTGTCTCTCTTATTACATTTTTTTTCCATGCTCATAAATTCATGCTTCCTTACATTAACAAATTTTCCTCTACCCAATTTATGTAACGCTGCATAATATTTTCTCATTACAGCTACATCTTTCAGCGGCATTATCAGTGCCGCTGTCGCACTATAGGCTTGGAGGACCATTTTGCTTTTTTATATCATTGTGTATTATCACGAACATTGAGAACTACAATTTTCTCCTTCACCAATAAAATTACAGGTTATTTTTTTCTTTTTATTATTTATTTATGTTTTATGAGATAAGCTGTGATTATCACACTTTGTTTTAACCAGAACCATAGTGAGAGGACGGAATGTACTAAATTTTCTTACTTTTCGATTGTTGTAAGATGTATTGGGGTCTCGATTTTTTTTACCGAGAGGGAGCACACGTCGTTCGCCTAGAACAGTAAATGATATAGCGGCCGACCCAGGATATAGCCCATGTTGATACAGGATTATTAGTGATTTAGCCTCCGATGATGCAGGACCTGTAGTGACAGGGGTTGTGAGAATACAGGGCCATGGATGTGTTTTTGTGGGATGGAATACATGCGCACAAATAATTGTTTTAACAAATCACGAACTTTACAATTTAATTAATTTATTTATTCATTTTAAATACCAAGTTAGCTTTGCAGCATTGATGGCGTGATTCTTTTTTCTTACTATATATTTAATTATACATCTTAAATTGTACTCAAACATCTTGAATTTTACTGTTTAATGAAATTTTCGCTTTTCTTTTATATTCAGTATTTATATACTCTTAGAAAGAACATTTCCTATAGCCCTTAGGAGCTGCTGTATATTCTTAATCATTGTCGATCAGTCAATCGGTTTTTACATAAATCATTTCACTCTTTTCGGAAGGAAACGAATAATTTTTCCCAACATACACGCATGGAAAGAACGATTCGTTTTATTCCGAAAAGAATGGAACCTCCTAGCTCTAATTTATTATATGTGTTTTAATGTTATTATTTTAATTCTTATTAGGATTGTCCTTTCCTATAGGAAAAGACAATCCTACGGCATACCATATTATATAATATCGACGATTTTTTACATGTAGATTAACCTAGTTCTTTTTACTTTCCATGAATAATTCTTATGATGGTTTTTGTCTTAATTTTAAAGGAAAATCCATTTAGACAAAGAATTTGCAAAGTATTTTCGCACGATGGTAGTGGCAACATGACGTTTGATGACTTTTTGGACATGTTGTCCTGCCTCAGCGAACAAGCCCCAAGAGATGTAAAGGTGGTTTATGCTTTCAGGATGTTTGGTAAGCTTTTGAATTTTGTTTTTTTTTAATGCAGCGGGCTGTACTGATAGAAGTCCTTGGCTAATGAATGAAGTTTACACATATTACTACAAGACAGTGACTATCAATAAAATGGTTAAAACCGTCCTTGATTTGATCAGAAGTACGACGTAGACGGGAGCATCAAGTATGCTGCAGAGAGGACAAGAAGTCTCTGTCCTCCCAGTACCTGGCATGCAAAGTCTTTTCTGATAAAGCAGGATATATCAGGAGGTGATTAGCGTCCATCACTTCGTCATTTGCACAGAAAGGATACAGGGGACTGTCGAAAATTCCAATATGGTGCAAATGTGAGGCAAGGCAGTCTTGCCTTGTTGTTAGTCTGAATGCCGCAACGGCCTTTCCTCTTGGTCGATTTGGCAGTTTGGCGAT
>QLNU02014802.1:176563766-176576886 GCA_006491805.2 Dysdera silvatica
CGAGCCCCCCCTCCCAATAATTTTAAATAAAGTGAAATTTTGCATGTATCGTAATGTATAAATGTACATAACATGTGCTTGGAGCCCCCTCCATTAATTTTGAAAATTCTGCGTTGATGGTAGGCTTTATACTGTCTATAATACTGTAACGTTATTTCTCTTATTCGGTTATTTTTCGTTGCTTCTTAACCTTACACAATCATTTGAAATCATTCCTAAAATTGAAAAGTAATGAACGAGTAATAGAGCAAGCCTTTCGGAGGAAATGATGCTACAGGTAATGACATTGTTATTGGTTGTCTAAGATGTGTATCCGTTTTTAAAATTTAAATCCTCTTGTGATTTCAGATTATGATGGCGACCAATTCATTGGAAGTGAAGATTTGCGTCAAGCTACAATAGCTTTGACGCGAAGCGAATTATCCAATGAAGACGTAGATTTGGTTGTTGAAAAAGTACTCGAGGAAGGCGATGTTGATGACGATGGAAAACTTTCATTCGTCGAATTTCAAAGCATAATTTCCAAAGCACCTGATTTTCTAAGGTGAAGAAATAGAAATTTTCAGAAAAGTACTCTTTCTTAAACTCAAATAATAGTGCACTTATTTATTAGGTGCATACCTTATCGTGTGCACTTATCCATTAAATTTGTAGGTCCCTAAAAGCCTTTACACATTTTGAGGCAAACTTTAGAGCTGCTTGCGCAGAAGTGACTGTATAGGCCGAACGGAACGTGTAAATTATAGAATTGCGCAGGCGGCCAGAGCAAATATAGAAAATAGTCGATTGGCCCGAATTAATGTGGACTGGACAGATGAAACATTTATGCAGTCCACAGACGTTTCATCTGTGCAGTCCACATCAATTCACACAGATGAGACGTCTGTAAAAGTTTCGAAATGAGTGGTGAGGTATGAGTGGGGAGCAAGAGGGTTGGCTTTCCTATCTCCATGTTCACTTCTCAGTGTTAAGATCACTTCTCAGTCAGTAAGATCTATGTAAAACTACACGGAAAAAAAAAAGCCGCCCGTAATCGGTAATGTATAGAGGATATAAACTCATGTTTGCAAAAATTGCAACACCATGGCTCGTACAAACGGAATGAAATTTAATGTACAAACGACCTGTGTTGATACAAATAAATGATTAAAATTACAAAGCAAAAAAAACAATATTACATGTCGAAAATCAGTATTTGGTGAAGCCACCACGCGCTGCAATAAGTGATGCTATACGACGTGGCATGGAATCAAACAGATGTTGAATGTGTGCCTGAGGAAGAGCATTCCAGATTGCTTGTATGCGACCCCAAAGTTCATCTGTAGTAGCTATGGGACGAGGATCACGAGCGAGACGCCGACCAACGAAATCCCACACATGTTCAATCGGCGACATATCCGGCGAATAGGCAGGCCAAGGAAGAAGCTGTATCTGTTGTGATGAAAAGAAGTCTTGAACATTCCTGGCAATATGTGGGCGGGCATTGTCCTGTTGAAATACAGCTCCGGGAATGCCTTGAAGGAAGGGAACAACTTCGGGCTCCAGAACTTCATTGATGTACCGGTTGCTGTTAAGATTACCCACAATTCGTAGCAGCTGAGATCGTCCATGATACGCAATCGCACCCCAGACCATAACGCTGGGGATTCGTCCACTATGACGTTGGATAACGCACTCCGGAAGGTGGCGTTCACCGGTATAGCGTCTAACACGGATGCGGCCATCACTGTACCCCAAATTAAAGCGGGATTCATCAGAAAACACCACTTGTTGCCAATCAGCACGCCAGTCTCTATGTCCATGAGCCCATTGTAGCCGCAGGCGCCGATGGTTTTGCGTCAGGAGGATCCTGTATAAAGGAACTCTTGCACGCAGTCCACGGTGCAGTAGACGCCGACGAATTGATGAAGCACACAATGATACACCTGTAGCAGTGCACCAACGTTCTGCCAACTGTCCAGATGAAGCAAAACGGTCCGTCACCGCCATGCGGACCAGGTGTCTATCATCCCGTGCTGACGTCACCTTTCGGCGTCCACTCCCGGATTTCCGAGTTGTCTGGTTCTCTTGAACCCACTGCTTCCACACTCGCATCACTGTGCTGCTGTTACGCCCCATACGAGCTGCTATTGCACGATAAGAAAACCCTCCTTCACGAAGGCCGATCATTCGTCCCCGTTCAAACTCCGTAACTTGCTGAAATGTCGCCCTCTTTCGTCGTAGAGGCATAGTGACGTCTCATGTAACGTTTACCACTAGCAGATAGCCATACACGCCCCGCTACAGCCCTCTATTTATACGGATCCATCAGCAGTTCAGAGGGCGCTGCTCAGCCCACGCATGCGTGATGACTCTGAAATTCTAATCATTTGAATAGCATACCCTAATTTGCATTTCCTGAAAGTTTCAGCTCAATCAAGTGATTCCTTCATGGTGTTGCAATTTTTACAAACATGAGTTTAGATTGTAATATAGTAGTATATAGCAGTGAAGTAACCAAAATCCAAAGGTTACCACGATCGTCAAAAGAAGGGCGCCGCGTACATTAAATTAGTCGAAAGCAGCTTTGGATACATTGCTTCATACATATCTAAATAATTATACCAATCTTTAAGAATCAACAGCAATTCATATAATGAATTTGCATGTGGACATAGGCATTCCTTGTGTTAATCAGTCTTTGTATCGTATTTTACAACGATTTATTCCGCATCTGAAATTATTTGTTACCACTAACAAGTTAACGATGCCTGAAACATTGTGTGTTGATGGCATGATCGATTAAAGTTTACTGAGCTAAATTGCAACAACCTGAGTAATTTTTAAACTAGAGGGGGGGCTATGATTGTCTTAGCTTTTATTTTTTAATTTTTGTGAATCCTTTCGATTGTAAATTGGGCAGAGAATCACTGAAAAATAGACACGCTCGTGTAATAGGAAAAAAAGTTAAATTTATAGTCCATAAATAAAAAATCTAATAGATATAAAGAGGAGGGAAAATAGCTATTGTAAATAATTTTGTTTGTGTTTACTATAACGTTTGCACGGTATGTTTAACTTTATCTTTAGACAATATGTTTAACGTTATCTTAGACAATGCGTTTAACATTGTCTTTAGATCATGCGTTTAACATTATCTTTAGACAATGTGTTTAATATTATCTTTAGACAATATGTTTAGAAAAATATGGTAATGTAATCTTTAAACACTATGTTTAGGAGAATATGCTAACATTATCTTTAGACATGATGTGTTTAGCATTATCTTTAGACAATAATGTGTTTAACGTTATCTTTAGACGATAATGTGTTTAACATACCTTTAGACAATAATCTGTTTAACGTTATCTTTAGACAATAATGTGTTTAACATTATCTTTAGAAAATGCGCTTAACATTATCTTTAGAAAATGTGTTTAACATTATCTTTAGACAATGTGTTTAGCATTATCTTTAGACAATGTGTTTGGGAAAATATGTTAAAGACATCTTTGGAAATACTTTGGGGATTTCCAGGGCAATCTATATCATTCAATACCGAAAAAGAGCGCTGAATTAAAATTTTAATTTTTTTTTCTACTTCTTGTTTTTAGCACTTTTCATATCAGAATTTAAGAAAGAAGCAAAAACATCTTTTATGAACAAATTCAAGAAATCAAAAAGAAGGAACAAAGAAACATTCACCAAGAATCAAGATTGGATATTTTTCAACGAAATATTTCTTTACAGCATTTGTACACAAGCTTGTCATAATTGCACCGAGTTTAATTCATATTGTTAATAGTTTATTTATTTTTGTTTTTTTTCATTAAGGAATAAAGGATAGTGCACAAACCGCTACACTATTTTGTGTGTTTATAAATACACTAATATTGACGAATAACCAAACCTTTTAAAAATGTACTTTATTTAAAAAGGTAATAAACCATTATTAATAAATTACAAAAATGTGATTATTTAAAGGACTGCTTTACGAATTCCTTAATTAAACAAATTAAATGTATTTTAGATGGATATAAATTTGAACCTTAGAAAACAGAACAGCTTATAAGTAAATGACTAAAATATCAATGACAGCCATTTCACGTCCTAGTATCAAGTGACAGATGGGACGGTATTGATGTGTCATTTTTAAAGGGACTATCACCAAATGGCAGATTTGGAAAGTTATCGATCCTAGACATATGTTATATAGCCGTCCTTTCCTCCTGTGCAAAAAAAAAAAAAAATGCTTTTGGAAAAAAAAAAGGATTATCGTACTCTTAGTTTCATATATAATATACATAACGAAATACTCCTCCATATAACGAAATGGATGGTTCCATGAAAAAATTTCGTTATATAGAAAATTTGCTATGTGGAAACGATGTATTCATGAACCAAGGCAGTGCAATATGGTGCCACAACTGAAACCTCGTTTTTCAATTTACGACTGTTTCTCATAAATAACATTCAACCATTTAAAAATAGATGTTTTTAAATGTGAAATTTATGTGCGTCTAAAACAATGAGTAGAACAATCCTTACCTTAAAATGAAAATGTATTTAATGCTTCTTTCATACATGTTCATGCTTTTGTAAAAAAAAACCTCTTAATATCCTACTGCACAACAAATGGTGACGTTGATTCATCATAAAAGTGTTTGCACTTATTAAGATATGTTTTATTTGCCACTTAAAATCGTATTGTATTCCCACGGTATTAGGGATCCCGATATCATTACCTATGGATATGGTCATTACATATGAAAGTGTTGATATATATATAAAAACACTATCATTTTTAAGGAAGCACACGAGGTACACGTTTAGGAACGGCACTTGTTGGCGGCTGCAGCTGAGAATCCAAAAATAAATCGTTAGTTATTATATAAAAAAGTTACCCAAAATATGAGTGTGAATAACCATATTGTGAAAAGCCACCAACGTATGCAGTAGAACCTCCATATAACGAACTTCTGTATAGCGAAATTCTCTATATAGCAAAGTTTTGGTAAATCCCCAGGGTCATTACACATGAAAGTGCTTTTATCTATAGAAACACTTGCATATTTAAGGCGAAAAACAGTTTACTACGAACTGATAATCAATGGCCCTTGTAAAATGTCCTCCACTTAATGCGAACAAAACGCGCTTTATAGGATCAGAGTTTCTGATTATTTCAACATTATAATTTCAGCAGACCGTAGTTGCCAGACTACATATGCGGGAGTGGCGAGTTGTACTATATATACAATTACATTACAAATATTTCCTATTGACCTTTACATGCAATAAGAACTGAAAAATATTTTCTGTTATCATAAATTTGTTAGAAATGACAATAAAAAAAAAAGAGAAGGTTGAATTCGACATAATTAATGCAGGAGCTTGTGGTGATCCTCTTAATTCCGTTACATTTGATGAATATGTTTCAATGAACGACAACATCATGATGTGCGGTGTTTCTACAGACACTGAAGTAGTCGAGGCCGTTAACAGCAAGATAAAACCTCTGTCGGAAAGTAACCACTATTTTTCTGATCTTGCGGAAATATTGACAACTCTTCTACTTGAAATGAATATCCTGTTAGTGTGATGGATTCTTTCACTGCATTGCAAACTGTGCGTCGTTTTGTGATGCAAGATGCAGATTCTTGAGCTTGTCTAGAAACTGTGGATACATTTGATGATTTTTGGTAATATTGTGTCAACAGAAAGCGAAAGCAATCTGCAATTACTGAATTTTTTAAGTGTATTACTACAATTTAAATTTTTTTCTTGGCACAGTATGTAATAGTAAAAAAAAATTTTTTCGAATCCACTTACTACACATAATATCCACGTTAAAGATATACATGTACTATTGTTTTTATTACAAAGTGTTCATGCTATAATAAAATAATACTGTTAAAATGTGATAAAATACAACAAAAAATTAATATATATATATATCATCATATTCAACCATTATCTATCCACTGCTGGATGAAGGTCTCTCCAAATGCTTTCCACACAAGTCTATCCTGGGCCATTCGTTTCCACGTCACCCCAACCTCTTTTCTTATTTCATCCACCCATCTAGTTTGAGGACGTTTTCTAGGTCTTCGGTGGTCTCTTGGAATCCAGTTCAGAATTTCTGTTGTCCATCGTTGATCAGTTCTTCTTGCAATATGCCCAGCCCATCGCCATTTCAGCCCTTTTACTTTAACAATGATGTCCTCTACTCTAGTTTGCTCTCTCACCCAAGTGTTTCTTTTTCGATCTCTCCTAGTTATTCCAAGCATGCACCTCTCCATGCTCCTTTGCGTTGTCTGTAACTTTCGTATTGCTCCAACTGTTAGACTCCATGTCTCTGATCCATAAGAGAGGACTGGCAATACACACTGGTTGAAGACCTTTCTTTTTAGACACAAAGGCAATTTCCCCTTCAGGATAAAACTGTTTCTTCCAAATGCACTCCAGCCAAGTTTAATACGTCTGTTGAGTTCTTTCATAATGTTGCCATCCATTGAAATCAGCTGGCCAAGGTAAATATATGAATCAGCAATTTCTAGCTCAATGTTGTCAACTTGTATTTTTGTTTCCTCTACGAAATTATTGAACATGATCTTAGTTTTTTGTAGGTTCATCTTGAGTCCAACTTCTTTACTTCTAGTTGAGAGCTCCTGTACCATGTCTTGGAGTTCTGATGGGTTCGTTGAAAAAATAACAATGTCATCAGCAAACCGCAAATGATTTAAATATTCACCATTTATTTTTATTCCCTTGTTATTCCAATTTATCTGCTGAAAAATCATCTGTAAAGCTGAAGTAAAAAGTTTTGGAGAAATGGTATCTCCCTGCCTCACACCTTTACCAAGTTTGATAGTTATATATATATATAAATCACGTACATGTTGGCTTTCAAAGTAAAATGGACCTTGCTTAAACCGGACTATGTTGTTGTTGTTGCTCTGTATGCACAGAGGAAGGTTTGGAAAGGTTGTCCGAACTAGCGGATCTGTATTTACAGTAGAGGTATGTCGAAGCTATAGTGAAGTAGTATCGTTCCTACCCCCAACCGATTAAATATGAAGGATGAAATTGAACATAGCGGAGTTCCATGAATCAGAAAAAGCAGGGCAAACCTGATGAAGAAGGGCAGAAAACGATGAGCGATAACGATTCCAAAAAATCATTTGCATAAAGATGCAAATATCAAGCAATCCCGTAGAACCACAAAGCCAAACACTCAAGAAACCATGACAAATAGCAGCAAGAACGAGCGACGCGGAGAGGGTCGACGAGGAAACGGAAAGGCACAGAATGGCAGGCGAAGAACATCAAAGCCGAAACCGTAGAGGCACCATAGACGGCAAGCACAAATACGAGACAGAAACGATGAACAAAGGCAGCCACGGATCCCGAAGTGAAAAACACTGTAGAATACTCTGATGCATTCTTTGGAAGCAGATACACGGCCACTGCAAAAAAGGAAAAGCGTTGGGGGAGAAAGTGGCGGAGAGGGGGACAGAAAAAGGTAATTAAACCGATTAAATCCGAACCATCGATGCAAGGCAAATCCAGAGGGATTAAGCAGGTCAATAACCATGGAGGCAAGACATTGAAGGAACAAACAAGTAAAATATAAAAGTGAAAAAATGAAGGAAAAGGAAGAGTAATGTGCCGAGAGTCCACTCCCTCCGAAAACCAGAACTGGAATCCGTCTCAGTCGGACTATAAAAGGCGTTAACAAATGAAAACGGCACGAGATTGGATAATCTTTAAACGTTAATAACTACGGAAATATGGATTTCTCAGCATTTTCGCTTTAATGTTTTTGGCTTAGAAATTTGCAAGGAATTACGCTGTGCAGGGTTTACGCGGTCTTGACGGGACACCCTGTATGTTACACACTCCCACTCTTCAATGTGCAAAAGGAAAAAAAAACACTACACATGTTAACTGGATTATTTCGATTGTCATAATGCATCATAAGTTACATGTACGTATAAATTCACCTAAGCTGCATGAATACACAGCAATTACAAGGCTTCCGTACACACTGAAATGCCCTTTCTCAAACTGAGGTGTCACTGCAATTGCAATACAAATGTTCCTTACTACATCATAAAATTGCAGTTTCTACAAAAAAGTAAACAGAAAAAAAAACCATTTTTGACTTCAATATGCCTGTAAAATCACTCTAATACTGAATGACACCTCAGAATTCTTGATGTAACGTTTGCACGTGTGTCAAAAACCATTAAATAACTCCGAAACTACAAGTTCGACTGGAATGAGTTTGCTATCATTCTAACCGAGATATAGTTGCATTCCTGTCAAATTACGAGGTCACTGCCGCGCATGCGCAATGCACGAATCGCCGGGGTTCCACGCCAAACGGACATTTTGGGCTTTCGCGAAAATTCCCAATCAGTATAACTCATGATTCCGAGCTGTTACGGCGCTAGCTTAGGTCTCTTAAACGATAGATCTCGACTAGATCTATGAGTTCCATGTACATTCCAAAATATTGAAGCAGTTTAAAAAGTAAAAAAATTAGATCAAGAAAAAAAATTGAAAATTTACACTGGGTCCCGCAAATGTAAACATGAAATGCAGGAGACGAACATCATCTAAAAGAGCATCTCAGCAGTTACCCAAGAATATTGTCAGTGGCTGAGAGGGTCAAGAGACGTAGGATACGCTAAAATGCAAACGTCGGCGGAGAGGTCAACCACGGTTTCTGAGTAATAATAAATGTATCAACCCATATCTGAGTTTCATTGAACTCCACTGCTATAAACGACGTTGGCTGTGGAGTCACATTTATTTATTTTTTCGAGAGTTGTTTGTTTTACACAATCGTAATAAAATGTTTGCTTAATACTTAAAGCACTTTATTCCTTTCATCAATTTACTTCACTTCCCAAAATCTATGAAACTAAATAATTTATTAAAAAAGGTGATTATTGACATATCCAAGTCTGGTGGTTTGGGGATTTTGTTTTCACCGATCCAAAACAGGTATGATTTTTACATGGATAAAATGACACTTTGAAGATTTCTTAACGTCTAACCTGATTTACAGCCCCCAAAAAAGTATAATGCATCATCCACTACTGCTTTTACACCCAACGATATATAATAATTTTACAACACAGAAATTTCTTAAGAAATATGAAATCTAGATCAAATTACAGGCAAAAGGTATTTTCTTTAACCAAATGAAAAAAAAAGTTACAAAATAACAATACCATTTTTTTTTCAAATTAAAATTGGCGTAATTTAATAATAATCTAATTTTTTTATCAACAAAGAAATTGTTTGGTTGAATGTACACAGATCTGTGCACAAGATTCCAAAATGAGGACTTTTCAAAAAAGAGATTTGATAAAACAAAATTTTCTCTCATAACGAATTTCATTTTACAGTTAATAATGTTTTTCAATAAAATTGAAATTCAAATCTACATTTTCTAGGTCAAACCAGAGTTCCTTTGATTAATATATTACAAGTTAGAATGTTATTTTCTTTGACATGGTTAACACGAATGGTTCAACACATATGTCTTCAACGGACAGTTTTATATAATACCCTAAGTTATAATATCGATCAAAGAGCTTTCAATTGAGGCAGAAACAGGGCCGTCGTAATCAGTAGCGGATTGAAGTTTTTGAGGTCCCTGGGATACTGGTATTGTGAGGCTCCCAGTAATATAATTCAAAAGAATCGTCTATAAGAGAACACGTCCCCAGAGCTACTCTAGCTGGCGGAGGCCCCTAGGCTGCAGCCCCTGAAGCCCATGCGTTAATCCGGCACTGGTCATAATACGTTCCAGGATCTCGAGCTCAATAATTTTTAGAATCCTTTTACACTAAATTTTAAACAAACTTCACCAAGTTGTAGCCCTGTTTGGTTCGAGCTTTGGGCCGGAACCCAATTGACCCACTCGTTAAGGTACCACTGGTCAGAAACATAGGCGTATGCAGGATTTGATTTCGTGGGGCACAAGTCCAACATTCTGTTATATCTAGTACGAATTTGTAGTTTGGAATTCCATTATATGTAACACAAAATTGTTGCTTTTATATTACAGGTAATAATGATTCCGTAATATTAGGGGGTGTTAGACGATCAAAACACACACACCATCATAATTGAACATTTAAACGTTACTATAAACATAATAAATGTGCCTCAACCAAAACATGTTTATGGATAATCAAAATATCTGAACTATTCAAACATTAAACAAATGACACAATTATTCGTAACCTGCAGGTCAGTTCTGAATATTTAAATGAATTGTGTTTTATTCTGAACTACATCTTATAAAACAAATTCGAAACGCCTCGAATCTTTTGCAAAAACACTAAAACCTTTTTGACTTCAACTGGCACATGACGATTGATATCTAGTCAGATATATGCTTTCAATCACTGATACCTTCATTTGATCCAAGAGCATTGTCGGGATTAGGTTCTAGAGAGAATAAGCGACAATCAAAACAGTAAACAGCATCTTTTGAATCTGAATAAACTAACCATCACCCATCTTGCTCTTCAGTATTTATTAATGTTTTTACATAATGAGTGTCTATAAAATACCGTCCACTTTCATTTTTGGGGTAAAATTTGTTGTAGACTCTCACGAGGACACTTTGAATTATACTAGTGAGTTCTAAGTCATTTGCTCAGGCCATAAAAATAGGTCCTTCACAATTATATTGGTCTGTAAGACGTCGATTTCCTCATGACGGGTCCAAGTCCTCATCGTTATCCTCTAGTGGCAAATGTATAGGTGATGACGAGAATGTCGACTATGGGCACAACATCTCTTTGCTTCCGAGAGTAATGGCACTCTGACCACTGCTGCAATGACATTAACTTTTGCTTCTGCCATTGTTGAATCTGAGATGCACGGACGTTCAGATGACGGAGACATCGACTCTGAATCCAACTCTTCATTGCTTCTGAGGGGGAATTCACTGTAGTTACTGAGTCTTCTTACAACGTCTGTAGCATTTGCCAACTTTATTGAATCTATTACATGCAGCTGTCCCTCATCTTCAGTCATTTTATTTAGACTTTAAATATTATGTTAAAAAAACATTTAGGTGGGTTTTTTTCCCCAGTTCTTTCCGTTTTCACTCTTTTTCCGTTTCGAACTGCCAAAATCATATTTTCTACCGAAGTCACGATCATGACAGGCCATCGTAACTAAATCTCAAACAAATAAAATCCACTTCGATTGATAAACTGTTTAATTAAAGATAACTGATAACTAGTCATGATATTATTAATAAACCCTTTAAAGTAGTTACAACAAACACAACATGAAGGAATCAAGATTCGAAACGCACAATAAATGATTTTACATTTCCACTGACCTGTGGCGTACCTATAGAATTTGGACCCCAATGCAATCGCTTGTAGAGAAGCCCCCACCCCAAACTAGGATGTCACAATTATGCTATCTAAGGGGCCTCTAGATTTTCAAAGGCCCCCAATGTAACTGCATTGGTTGCATTGGCATCGCAACGCCACTGACACTGACGCACTGTCCTATGAAGACTGACTGTAGTCTTCATCTGACCAGGAAGCTATGCACGCGCAGTCAGTGCGCCTTTCCTATTAATAGCTGATGAGATAGGGAAGGGGCGGAAGGACAGACCTGGCAGGTGCAAAGATTATTTGACGGAAGAGAGGAAAAGATTTGTTTTACCTTCTTGTGGTACATGGTTAATAACAAGAATCTAAATTTGTTAAAAATGTAACAAATGAATAATAAAAACAATAAAGATCATTTTAGCGTTATTAAAATTCGAATAAATTACGTTTACGTTACATAATGAATAGGGGTCAACAATTTAATAACAAATATTTTACATTACAAGTCGGTAATAAAAGGGCCAGCGCGGGGAACTGTGCGGTTGCCCGGACTGCCCGTCCCTGGAGCCGCCTCTGTTACCCGCAACCTCATATGAACCAGAGTAGCAATAGAATTAGATGTTAACGTATAAAAACAAGAAACTTGTTTAAACCAAGAAAATTAGAAAACTATAGTCAAGGATTAGGGTAAAATAAAAGAATAAGAATAAATGTAAGTTTTCCAAAAACAAAAGGTTTGTTAAACATAAAAATGTGGCATTTTCATGTTATTGAGAGACTTTGCCAAAATAACGGAAATGTCGAATATGAAAAACAACCACCTGAAGTAAAACAAACGATATTATATCGTAGCAAGACCTTTCCTGGGGGCGTGTCGCCCCTTCGGGTACATCGTTGAGGGGACAAATCTCCCCCTCACTCCCGCTTCCTCCGCCCTTATATCCCTAGTCTTAATGGTCTACCTAATCTTAGCTATAAGTTTTACATTTTTATGGGAGTGGCCTACGTTATTCGGAATTTTTTAATGCAACCCTCCTTTACAATTGCGGACGCATATAGCTATGGAACGTGCTCAGGAAGTCCACAAGGTTAAATTATTTTGATAAGAATACTAAGACTTGATTTTCTTTTTCCGTTATTTGGGGTTTTTCATAATTTTTAATATTCTGTTTGTTTGTACTTAACTGTGAAAGGCAGAAAACATCATGCTATGCTAGGACCTTTGATTTTCAGAGGAATCCAAACCTCTTAGGAAACCAACCCGGAAACTACAGTGAGCAATTGGTCAGTAAGTGGGTTTGTTTTTTTCACCGTTGACAATCAAACATAAGTTCATGAGAAACACGTCATCACTGCATCACCGAGAGGCCCAATTTTTAAGATTAGGAAGCGACCAAGGGCGGACACATGGAGTCACTAGTTTCATGACCCCCAAATATATTTTTTCACTGTAAAAAATTCCAACTTTCATGATAAATGAAGGGTGTTATTCCAAGACCATGGCAAATTTTTTCTTTGACCCCACCCACAAAATGAAACCTGCTTCCACTCTTGGAAGCGACGTTCAGACTCAGAATTTTAGGCTGTTGCTAGTTTTTTCGCTGCTTTAAGCAAACTAGTTTAATTCCATAATTATGATGTGTGACTGCACTACGAAGTTCGGAAACATTACTATAGGAAGAAATGCATAACATTGAATTACATTAAATCTGCAATAACACTTTGTATTATATCGTACCCAAGAGATAATACTTTCATTAAAT
>QLNU02014802.1:176576986-176600702 GCA_006491805.2 Dysdera silvatica
TAAGATCATAAAATTTTCACAATTTAGAATTTTTTTTTTCAAAAACAAAGAGAAATCTCCAGATTCTACGCACACATTTTCATGGTGATGGTAGGAGAGGTAGATTTTTTTTTATAGTGGCTAAATCAGCCACTTATGAATACTTACAATAGGCCTATAACGAAAAGCAGAATATAGTAAGCGGTACCTTTGTTTTTATCTGTTTATGTGTTCACATTTTTCATAGTTTCTAATGTGTTGCTGTTTTAGTTACTTTAATGTATAGGGTGTCCATAAAAGAAATATACAATTTCAAATTTTAAGTCAGTTTTTTTATCATTATTAGAATGTCTCATGTCAAACAGTGCAAGTATGTTCATAAAAGAAAAGGGGTCCAGTAAGAGTGTCTACCATTACACCACACCAAACATTTTGGGCTATCTTTTTTCTCGTGTTTTATGAGCACATGGGGATTTTCAGTGCCCCAGGTTCGACAGTTATGCTTGTTAACTTCGCCGGACACATGAAAAGTTGGCTCATCGTTGAAATAAAGCCTTGAAAAGAAAGCAGATGCTGCCCTAATGCCATCACTTTTTTTTTTTTACTTTCTATGAATGCAGGTGTCCTGTTTGACACATGGAGGCCTTCTAATCATGCTGAATAAACTTTGACTGTTGCCACGTAATTTAAAAAGAATTAAGTTTCTAGCTATTGTAGTTTCGATGCAAATAAAATTTGAAGTTGTATACTTCTTTTACGGACACTGTATTTTAATTTTGGAAAACTCTCAGATTTTTTTCTGTTTAATATAACTGAAGTTTATCAGCAAGTAATGTGTTCATAGTAAGAAAAAAAAAAATATATAATACACATTTAATTCTGAGTAACCTTTCACTGCATGTACACCCATTTCACGTATCCATGCATGTCAAAATTGCCACGTTGGTAGGTATGCCTAAACAGTACTCCCCCAGTGAGCAAATAATTTACAAATGTATTAATGATATTAAATAATTGAACTGTGAGCAAGTTACAGACTAAATCATGGGAGCGGGGGCGGACACAATTTTCATTTTGGGAGGGTCAAGTACAGAATTTGCCATTGTTTTGGAATAACACCCTTCATTTATCATAGAAGTTGGAATTTTTTACAATAAAAGAATTTTTTTGAGGGGGGGAGTTGATATTATGTAGGTTTTCTTTAAGTGTTTGGATTTCTAATTAATTATTTTCCAACACCCACATATAAATATGCTCAAACTAGCGCTTTTTTGTTCAGGAGAAAGAGACTCAGTCCCCATCCTGGATTCAGACCAGGTCCCTCCGTTAAGCCCAGAGTGTCTTGACCGCTATCGAACGAGGACAGGAACAACGCTCTCTTTCTCCGTATATAAGGACGTAAGGTATTATTACACACTCCAGGTACAACGGAGGGACCCTGGTTTGAATCCAAGATAGGGACGGTGTCTTTTCTCCGAAGCAAAAATGCTCTAGTTTGAGCTTATTTATACGTAGGTGTTGAAAATTATTGAATAATAAATTCCCCCACGAAAACTAAAAAAAAAACAAAAAACAAAACCACTTGCCTCAGTGGCTTTCTGTGTTGACCATTATTTGGCAATTGCGTTATCCCTGAGAAGGGTAATACCTTACGTTTCTAATTAAGTTATACAGTACAATCCCATCAATTTTGAATTACTTTTAACACAAGCTATTTCCTGAATCCCCATCAATAATGAATAACTTAGAAATACAATTTCATCCTTTCCAAATAATTTAAACTTTTATTACAGTTTTTCATTACACTGAGTGTTCATGTTAACAAGATTTGATGATGTTGCATTGTCCTTGCAATAGTTTGCCATCTTCTCTGTCCAATGTAAAAAAAAAAATGTATGATTTCGTTTGTATTTCTAGCTAGTATCAGATGTGCAGCAGCTGCCGCTCAGTCAAAAACAGAAGTGAAAGGCCATATAGTTGCTGTAATCGGTGCTGTTGTAGATGTTCAATTTGGCGATAAGTTGCCACCTATTCTCAATGCCTTGGAGGTTGTTGGAAGAAAACCGAGGTTGGTTCTCGAGGTGGCCCAGCATTTAGGTAATTAACTGAAATTCAGTTCAGCTAATTATTAATTAAACAGTTGAATGTCATTGTTTTTATATCAATTATGTATTTGCTATCTCAATTAGAAAAACAGCAATGGAATTCACGCATTTTGAAGTTCAATTTTTATTTCTTCTCCAATGTATTTTAAATAATCATAATTGTTATAATCAACAATTGCACAGCTTTATTAACTAAACTAATAATTGTGAGTACGGATAATCGAACTTACTATGTAGTCGTTAAATATCACAATTTAATGACACTGCACAATATATTAAATAATTCAAACAAAATGGCATATAAGACAGGAGTGTAACGGAAAATCTCGGTACCCGCTGCAATAATTTTTTGGGGGCCCTCTCCCTTTTAAGAAAATTAATTTGTATATGAAAAAAAATGGAGAGATAATATATATATAAAAAAAATAGTGTTTTCTGTAAGAAATTTAACTGGCAACGCATTTCAATATTTTAAACAACACGTCTATTAGTCGCCATTTCATCAGATAGGGTTCTGGCACAAAGCGCATACCATATTTTCGAAACTCATTTAAATTTTTCAATTTTGGGATGTTGAGTTCAGTTTTAAAGGCAATAAAAACAGCTAAAGTAAATACGCGTAATGAGTTTGCCACAGTTGGAAACCGTTTATTTTACTTTATATTTTACCTAAAGATTAAAAAAAATCCTTATTAACTAAAAAATATTATTTTTTTACTTCTAAGTTTTGTGGAAAATAAAGATGAAAGGGGCCCCTGCCTTCTGGTGGTTTCAGGGGTTATCAGTACGCCATTGGTATAAGATCTTACTGAATATTGAAAAACTGACATTTCCAACCAGGCATGTGTTAGTCTTCGTTCAAAAGGTATATATATACAAAAATGGGGCACTGCCTATTCCTGTAAAGTGTTGCTTACAAGATGAAATCATCTGTTATATATCAGTGGGTAGTCTTGAGAACTTGCATCGGATGTTAAATGATTCATGCATCGTTGAAGTATGACATGGATTTTTGATCGTTAATGATATTGTGAGAATTAACTTTTATATGGCAGGCTTATATAAATTTAATTTCCAAGAACCCACTACTCTTTGTCAACTTAGATCGTCACCAGGGCCTGGTTTCCCCATAAGGCTGACTAGGCCCAGGCCATGCGGGCAAATTTTAAGGGCATGTTGAAACGTGGCTGTGGAAAAAAAAAAAATTGAAGAATGAAACATTCAAAAAATAAAAATTTGACAGATGAAAAAAAATTTGTGAAATCACACTAATGCAGCTCCGAATTAATGAAAATAGGAAGAATAGATATTTATTTTTTGAAGTTTTCTATTTAAATGTACGAATAATAAAAAAAGAACACTGTAAAAAAAAAAAATCTTCGTACAATTTGCATACATTTTATCTTACGAAAGCCGTCAAACCAAGAGCACCAATGATTGATGCTCTTGGTTTGGCAGCTTTTGTTAGCAACCAATCATGTGACGTTTTCGGACAATTTCAGTGGCTGATTTTCCATACTGGATACTGTTTCTCAATGAACAACGCTGGTCTTTTAAACGTGATCCATTTTGTGTCATATTCTGAATGTATTCCTGGGAAAAATGTGTGGCTAACATAAAGGGAAACTGAGTGGTCAACAATTTTAAAGAATGGGAAGAAAACGATAGCAAGTTGTTGAAAAACATCCCAAAATTTCATCTTATTTCTCCGGTAAAGATATTAAAAAACTACAGTAACAGCAAATCGCGATAATCGTTCGCCTAGTACTTGTTTGAGTACCTTGAGAAATAAGGATAGTGAAGTTGAGAGTGAAAGTATTCTTGAAGTGAGTATGGAAAATTTAACTACAGAAGTAGATCTTGATGGAAACTTAATGGATAAACCTGGTCTTCAGGATGAAACTACGAACATCACTTCCGGTTTTTTGCGTGATCATGCTTTATCGGAAATTAATGAAGAGCTACATGATCATATAACCATACGTGGTGTATCACAAAACTGTCACGTAAATGTTAGTACATCAAAAAGACAACATTCAAAGTGTGGTTTTTCTTCAAAAGCGTGTTTACAAGGAAGTTTCTTAATGGTGAAACTCGTAATAGGTCCTGGTTGATATACTCCAAGTTTAAAGGTTGTGATTGTGTTCCGTGTATGTTGTTCGAAAATTCAGGTAATTCATTTGCAAATGGATTTAATGATTGGAAAAATGTAACTCAGCGATTATAAGACCACGAAAATTCTCCCATTCATCAAACTAGTTTAGGAAATCTTAAAATGCGAAGCAATATAACAGGACGGGCGAATTCTAGTTTTGTTCAATGATTAGAAGTAGTAGTCGACTATTAAAGGGCTCTTTTAAAACGAATTGTTGCAGCTGTAAAATTTCTTGCCCTAAAAAGTTTAACGTTTGGAGCAGTGGTTCCCAACCTGGGGATTGCGACGGCAAAGGGGGTCGCAAATAGGTTTCTGGGGGCCGCCGCAACTATTTTTAGTTGCAATTATTTTTGTAAAGAATTTTATACCAAATGTTTCCAACGCTTTTATAACAACATGGCTACACACATTGCAATATTCTACTAATGGTTGTTAACTTTATATCTACAATATAAATTAGTATATTTAATTAATATAATATACATAATGTAACATATGTATAATTAATATAATTTTGTATTTAATGTGTTTTTCTTTACTGTTAAAATCTTTTTTTATGTAAATGTGGTGGTCAGAGGGAGGGGGGGTTGCTGGTCTTTTGGATACTATAAAAGGGATCGTGGATTGCTTGGCGTAGCTATAGGTGGGGTGGTGCCTGGTTGTGCACGTGCAGTACCTCAATTTTTGTTTTTAAGTTTTAATAGAAGTAAAAAAAGAAAGAGATGTAAATATGGGTGGGGGGTGGGTAGGATCCCATATATATTTACATCTTTTCTTTTTTTACTGACAAAAAAAAAAATTGAGGGTTTTTTTTTTTCATATGTTCGAGTTACATATATGCGGTTTTAACTTTATCGATGCATTGACATTGATATGACAAATTAGTCAAATCCATGTTAGAGCATCGATTTTACTTTTTGTCAGTTCTTTAACAGATGTTGGTTCAAAGAATGGGTAAAGAGTATAACTTTGGAATGATTTCAGGTGAAAGTACGGTAAGAACAATTGCTATGGATGGTACAGAAGGTCTCGTTCGTGGCCAAGAAGTGCTGGACACAAATTCGCCAATTAAAATTCCAGTTGGCCCAGAAACGCTGGGGAGGATCATCAATGTCATTGGAGAGCCCATCGATGAGAGAGGCCCAGTAGTCACCGACAAGTATTCAGCCATCCACGCAGAAGCTCCAGAGTTCGTGGAGATGAGTGTTGAACAAGAGATATTGGTAACAGGCATTAAAGTTGTAGATCTCTTGGCTCCCTATTCGAAAGGTGGAAAAATTGGTAATGTTCCTTTAGACTTCTTTTTATTGCAGATTTTAGTTTAATAAACTGTAAAAGGGAGCATTCAAGTATTATGTAAGCACTGTGAGGAGTTGAAATGGCCAAAATATTGCTTGTGTAATACTTGAATGCTCTTAAAGTGAGAACTAATATAAAAAGAAATAGAAATCAAGATATATATGAATCCAGGGATGCAATTCTTCCATCTTTTGGTGGAATTCCGCCTTTGCTTTTTAAATTTAATTTCCTCCCCTGGCAAAACTTTTATTTCTCAAAGAAAAACCCTGGCAACACTGTGCACACTTTGTCTACAAAATCCCTCATTTGTTAATGCAACTATTATTATTGACAACGGAACCTTTATCATGTTTGTCACACTTGGAGTCAATCGACACTAGGATTGTTTTATATAGTTTTTAACGCTGATTATGAATATGTATGTAGTTTTTGCCAAACTAATTTTTCAAGTAATTATGACCACTTAAAGATGACAATCTTTTGGCGAGAAATTTATGTTGTGGCATGATAAAGATTTGACTCAGTCGTTTTGTAGCCAACATAGTCGAAACCATGTGCTCATTCAATGATTATATCGCATTTCAGACATTTCACTAATCTGATATACTTACAACTCATATACTCTGCCAACGTCCAAGAACTGTCTTTTAAATTGAATCGCAAGAACTGTGACATTTTACATGATGACAGCTATTCATTTTTAAAATATAGGCATTGTCATAATTTTTTGCATTTTCCCCCATTTTTACATACAGTTTCACAACCTTGGTCTTTTTTAAAAAAGAAGTTTCACTTTGGTCTGCAATCTGGAGGGCTCGGGCCAACTGTAAAATTTCAATTTCCTCCTCTTACGTTCCACTGCCAGTTCAATGTAGTCTTCTTTGCCTATAAGGAAATTCTATAGGGATGGTTTATGTTTAGTGATATTCTTCGGCTTCACATTCATTTCCGATTTTTAAGTTTGCTATCAATTTTCGATTACAAAGACTACTTGGAAGCAGAAAGAAATCGGTAGTGAAGTTCCTTTGGCAAAACGTCTACATATGTGTGATATTTTAAATTGTAATCATGTGCGATCGAACCTGAATTTATAAATAGGCATGCTGGGCAAATACCCAGGGCACTAAATCTCAAAAGACAGCAGTTTTATATAATTATATATATATATATATATAATTGTAATCTAGTATTGAATTCTGCCGATCCTCTTTTGCTCAAAAAGTGTTCATCTCCCACCCCCTCCACAAACGTCGGGAAAACTTGTCATATAAAATTTATTCACAAAAATATAGTTATATGTATTGTAATAATGCACATAAGGTAATCTCAGGCCCCTTTCCTCCCTCCAGGTAGGCCTACTCTGCGATTTTCTGTTGCAATCACATTTGAAGACGAATCGGTGGAATTTTTATTTCTTTTAGCAGAAAATCCCTAATAAGTGCCCTCCCACTACAGTTTCGGTAATTTTTTGTTACTTCTCCCCCCCCTTCAAATGTGCATAACGCAAATTTTTAAAAGGCACTGCTCACCATAGTTCAGGGTTTGGTTCCCTAGACCTTAAGAGGTTCAGATTCCTTGGAAAACTGTAGGTCCAAGAGGTTCAGATTCCTCGGAAAACTGTAGGTCCAAGAGGTTTGGATTCCTTGGAAAATGGTAGGTTCTGGCGCAGCATGATCACTGTAGTCCTTGAGCCATAAAACCACAAACATACATAAAAGGCAGAGAATTCTTTTTTTATTTTTAATTTCTTAGTCGTAGAATTGTCAACCTGTCCTCTCAAAAGCATTTCTCCAATTTTTGTCTTAATTTAAAATTGTGTAAATCTCCCCGTCCCCCACCCACAAAATAAAAATTTTGTTGCCGTATAAAAGTAAACGACTTTACAAAAAAATTCGTTATTTTATCTTGTCGTGAGGTAATCATCCCCCCCCCCACCTCCACATATTTCACAATTTGAGGAGCCGGAGTGACGAAATTGTATTTGTTCGTTTTAACATAAATTCATTGTAAACTCTTCCTATGTTATCTGCGAATTTTAATTCAATTTTTTGGGTGGTGGCTGGGGTGGAGGGAATAGACATAGTGTGGACGTATAAGGCGAAACTAGATTTCCAAAAGTAAATTGTTTAATAAATAGTTCTTATACTTAATTTTTGACACCCACATATAAGCAGCTCAAACTAGAACTTTTTAAATGGTTTTTTGCGAACTGAAAACTTGTGCATGTTGCCCTAACCTTAAAGAGAAATTTCTGTCACATTTCTTTGATCTCATTTTGAAAGTGTCTTCTTCGATTCTTTTTTTTTTTAGGTCTGTTTGGTGGTGCTGGTGTAGGAAAAACTGTATTAATTATGGAATTGATCAACAATGTGGCCAAAGCTCACGGTGGTTACTCAGTGTTTGCAGGTGTAGGTGAACGAACTCGAGAAGGAAATGATTTGTACCATGAAATGATTGAAGGTGGTGTCATCAGTCTCAAGGACAAGACATCCAAGGTGCGGCTTCCTGCAATATATATTTCAAACGTGTGGTAATGTATCTACCAGTAGATGCAGTGATATGTACGTGCACCTTTGTTAACAATACTTGTAATCGGTTCCCCACTATTCATACATTAACTAGTTTTGATTTTATTGTGCTTGAAATAATATGCCGAACGTTTCTTATTGTTTGTACATTCATAAAATAAGATCTTTTCTAAATTCCTTTTTAAGGATTTAAAATTAAGGTTTAATGTAGCGTATAGTTACTTCCCAGATTACACCATTCTTTAATGTAATATATAATAATGTATATATATATATATATATATATGTGTGTGTGTGTATAGTAAAATATAAACTGTCATGTCGTGATTCTTTTGTCTTCATCTAGGTATCGCTTGTTTATGGACAAATGAACGAGCCTCCTGGCGCTCGTGCCCGTGTTGCATTGACCGGACTTACTGTTGCTGAATATTTCCGAGATCAAGAGGGACAGGACGTATTGCTTTTCATCGACAACATCTTTAGATTTACACAAGCTGGATCAGAGGTGAGGAAAATACAGCATCTTCACTCAGTGGTTGTGTCCCTAACCTTAGGCCTGTTAAGCTGCGTTTGACTTCTAAAATTGTATGTAACTGTGTATAAACATATTACGGTTTGATGGTCATGTTAAGTCACTGATCCCAACCCAGAATGTAGAGATGTAAAATCTACAAAGAGAAAATCCTTTCCTTATTATTGGCTTTGAATGCAGGAATATAAATAGATGTGAAATCAGAATTGCTCAGATGTAGATTAGAAAAAGATATTCATTGTGTCATTCGTACTGAATTCAGTTAGGTCAGGAGTCTTCTACCCGCATGTTGTATAAGGCCCGCCGTCTCATGAAAAAATACAAATTCTTATACGCAAACAACGCCCCGTGTTCCCCCCCGAGTTTTAAATCTGTATATTTCATTCCTTTCATTTCACATTTTTTCATTCCTTTCACAATAAATACCTTAAAATGCTAGAGAACTAAAGTAACTTTCTATCTTCCCTCAATCGCGTTTTACTTTAGTTTTCTAGCATATATGGGCATTAGGGATAGTTTTATTGATTTGCAGTGCAACAGTGATTAAAAGAACATTTAACTTAGGATTCGTTGAATTTTATTCTAAATATGTCCATAAAAACATCTCCCCAATCGTCTGACTGTCTGCTCTAAAAATGTTACTATTCGGGAGCACTTTCATCTGCACATAAGTGTATGCACAAAATTCAAAAGGAGGTTACAGGCTTACAATGGGGGTTACAGAGCTACAACTCCATATGTATATATACAAAATTACATCGCAGTGAGGAGTTACAACCCCTATCAATCCCCCCCACCCCCACCCCTGCATACACCAGTGAGTCTACGAACAGTACTTCTCTTTAAGAATGGAGTTGATAAAATCAAAAGATAGGACCAGAATAATTGAAATCCACGTTAAAAACACTCTTAGGGTTGCAACATCAAAAATAAGATCTAATATTGACAAGGTTGTTAAAAATAAACAGTGCTATAAATCTCACTAAAAGGTTTGATTTCGCTTTATATATTAACAACTAAAAGTATTGTAAATGTGTCACGCTTCTGTGCATATTTTATATTGTAATATATATATATATTCAGTCCCAGAGGAGGATCCAGAAAATATTTTTGGTTGGGTGTGTAAAACCACTGTGGAGACCTTAGAGGAAACGCTTACAGGGGCTGATTCAAAGGGGTGCAGGGGGCACCTTTGATAGTCTTAATTTTTATGATACAGTGGCCTACAGGCATGGCCTAACATGTGGCCTACAGGCCAACAAGAATAAGCAAAATTGGTCCTCGGACTGAAAAAAGTTTGAAAACGTCTGAGTTAGGTGTTGCATGAATGCAAATTTTTAATAAATTTCATATTAAATGGATGGTGAGAGAAGCGGGGGGGTCTTATTGAAGAGACATGTTGAAAAGGGTTAATAATTCTTCATACGTCTAATTTTTGGCTCAAATTAAAATCCTCTGTTCGTACCCATATCCAAGGGGGATGCTTAGGAACTGCCTCCCTCCAAACAGAATTTGTAATAGGATTATATATATATATATTTATTTATTTACTTGTCAAACTTAGAAAAAGGGGTGAGAAAAAAAACACAAACCTTGAGTAATTATCAAAATTCTGACCACAAAATCTCGTTTTGTAAACCACGAATTTAAGAACACTTTACAGTAAAAAATAACCATTTTTTTATGAAAAGAGGACAGAAAAAATTCAATTTTGACGGCAAAATTACAACTAAAAATTTACGATGTCTGAAGGCAAAATAGGGATTTTCTCATTTTTGTATGATGTGTTTATATTTCTTCCTTACAATAAAGATGGCACCTCTTTATTCAACGTTATTTTGTAAAAATTTTTTACCCCCCCCCCCCCCACCTCAAAAATTAAATCCTGACTCTGCCCTTGTCTTTACTGCAGTGTTTCTCATAATTCGATCTCTTACTGACCGACCACTGTTAGCCTTCCTTTATTTATCACAAACCACCAGGGACAGAGGGATGAGGTTCTAGGGACCTTTCTCAAGAGAACAATGGAAAAAAAAAACATTTTGCCAAAAGCATATCGGGTTAATGATATTAGACTTTATAGACTACTGCCAGTTGCAAATTAAATGATTTTTCTCTACATCATTAATGTTGGGTTAAAATCATCCGATATCATATTTTTATATCCCAATGTAGATTTCTTAAATGACAAATACTTAGACGAAGACACCACTTTCAGAAATATAGTCAGCAATTTTTTTTTTTCTTTTTTTTAACACATCTCTGATGACAACTTTTCCAAGCCACAGTTCTAAATACCTTACTTTGTTAATTCTGAAGGTTTTGCGGACCACTTAACCTCCAATGGTCCATGGACTACAATTTTTTAACGATGCCAGTTATGCAGTAGAAATTTGCGCTATAATCGAAGTTAACACTCGTTTAGAAAATGTGATCATTTGCATATTTGGTTTAAAGGAATTTGTATGCAAAATTTAGAGATGATTAGATTTTTTAATAGTGCCTTTTTTTCTCTTTAAAAGAATGTATGTTGTACAGATTTGGAGTGGTCTGATAATGAGAAGATAAATATAAAATTTTACATTTCAGGTATCTGCTTTGCTTGGTCGTATTCCTTCTGCTGTAGGTTACCAACCTACCTTAGCAACTGATATGGGTACGATGCAGGAAAGAATCACAACAACAAGGAAAGGGTCCATCACCTCAGTACAGGTAACCAATGCTGCTGCCTAATATTTACGTATCTCTATCCCACAGTCATGCCATATTGGAAACACTGCCTGCTTCCACGGGATTTTTCCCCCACACTGTTTAAATTCAACAGCTCCACATTTTCAGTCTTCGATTTTAAGGGCCCCTTAAAAGTACTTAAATCTGAAGCACTATTGATGAAAACAAGTTTTTTTCTTTCCGAAATTTAAATAGGCATGATGGGATGATTTGATCTAGACTTTCTCCTTGTTTTCGAGCTTTACCGTCCAATTTTCAAAACCAGCACTGATGCCACAAGTAACATAAAGTCGCTATCAAAATTTTAAGTTTTGAATTATAGTGTACATCCTTAATTTTGGTTCTCTTTAGTTAATAGTGTTGCGTGAAGGTGCAATGTAATATTTGGCGTATCTTGATTAATCCTTATAAAAAGATCATTTGGGTCTTTAGAAACCTACCTTTTGTTTCGAAAGAAAAAAAAAAAGTGAGAAGCCTATTCCAATCTGCTTGCCAAAGTTGTTTGTGTTTTTACAGCTCAAGGACTACAATGGTCATGCTGTGCCAGGACCTACAGTTTTCCAAGGAATCTAAACCTGTGGACCTACAATTTTCCAAAGAATCCTAAACTCTTAAGGCCTAGGGAACCAAACCCTAGACTACAGTGAGCAGTGCAATCTTTATGAGATCTCTAAGCATTCTTTGCACCATTGGGAGTCAAACTCAAGTTAATGCCGCACTAGGCAAACATGTTACCATGCTGCGTCACCACATGGCTTTTACTAAAATTGGGGATAGATAATAATTGTTGATATATATACACTGAAACTTCTCAATAGCGAACACTGACAAGGAATGGGAAAGTGTCTGTTATTGGGGAAGAAACACAAATACTTAAAATTTTCAGTTGAAATTTAACATTTCTGAAGCTTAATTTAATTAACTATAGTAAATATATATACTAGCAGTACATATTACGTTTATAAATAACTCACCTTTTACAACGATCTCTCTGTTTAATTATCCATTTCATTTAATTGTACAGCATTACAAATTTATTTTGAAAAAAAGTCTGAAATTTTGGTTTGCTTTTTATACATTTTTACCTTCCACATGAAAAATTGCAAAAAGTTTTACGACTAGATCACTGAGGGCCTGATCACTATTTTGCACTTGAAAAAGCAAAAATCGCTCTATTCAGCACATTAAAAGGTTCTTATTTAAAAAATATTTTAGGAACAAAATATAACTGGTTGCAATAGGAATTTATCTTATGCATTACTGTAATGATAACACATTCGCTTACCTTTAGAAAAGGAGGGTTTGATGTCCACTGGTTCATTTTGGCATCACAAATCTTGATGGTTATAAACTCTGCCCTAGGCTGGGTTTGACTCCCATTGAGCATAGTGGTGTGTTTGTAAATACATCATGGTTTAAGATCACCTTAAGCCATTGACCCCATCTCAAATAACCCATGTTGCTGTCCCTTAATTATATAAATCAGGGTTCGTACAGTCCTTAAAAGTTCTTATTTTTTAATGAAACTGTTTTTGGTGCTTAAAAGTCCTTAATTTTGTTCTTCTCAACATTTCTCTGAAGTACTCTTTAGTTTCAATTTTTATTACTGCCGTTCTTCTTACAATATGAATCAACGTGAAGAACGAACATAAAACTTCACACCTTGCAAGTCACATGGGCAGTCGTACGGGTGGGGTTGTGGCCCGGCCTAATCATCGTGGAAGGGTGCTGAAAGCTCTCCTCAAAGATGGTCATCAGAAATTGACTTTATTTTTTTTTATTTTTACATTTGTAAAAAAATTTAAATGTGCACTGTAAAAATTAAATAAAATAAAAAATATATTTACTCGTTACATCATAAAATTCATATTTAGTAGTAAGGGGCGCCAAAATTACTTCGGCACCGGGCCCCACTTAATCTGAGAGGCTGCGACTGCTTATGGTTGTAATGTGCCTTTTACGAACAATGGGAATATGCATAGAAGAGAATTAACTCCCTCTACGAATATGCATAGAGAACTCTCCCCCACACCCACACACCCACCACCACCTTAGAACCTGGGTCAGTATTTCTTTAGAACAAGAATGACCAATACATCTCACACCTCTACCAAACCTAGAGTTACAGTGCCAGGCTCCTTAGGCACAGCTTGAGGGCCTTGAGCGCTCTAGGTACCGCAGCCTTTTCCCCTGCTCCAGCCATGCGGTATATCTTGTAATTAGATATTTGTTATGAGACGTTTTACCCGACTCTGTATGTGTCTAATGTTCATCTTAGCCATTTTTAAAAGAGCGGATCGTTGTATTTGATCTTCACTGTTAAGCTAGCTGCCTACGCAATAAAATATTTTGTTGTAAGATATTATTACCCTTCACAGGGATAACGCAATTATTACAACGCAAATATTATAATAATTTAATAAATAATTTATAAATTATTATATAAATTATAACTGAAATAATGGTCAACACACAAAGCCACCATGGCGAGTTTTATGTGAGTTTTTTGTGGGGGATTTTTTTATTACTAATAAATTTGACACCCACATATTAGTAGCTCAAACTAGATATATTTTTGTGTAGGTTGGTTTTACGGCTCAAAGACTACAGTGGTCATGCTGCGCCGGGACCTACTGTTTTCCGAGGAATCCGAACCTCTTAAGGCCTAGGGAACCAAACCCCGGACTACAGTGTATTTTTGTGTAGGAGAAAGAGACAAGACAAACAGGTCAAGACACTGCGGGGACCCTGGTTCGAATCCAGGATGAGGACGGCGTCTCTTTTTCTTCTAAACAAAAATAGCTCTAGTTTGAGCTAATACGTGGGTGTCAAATTTATTTGTGATGGAAAATCATGGTCAGGGGGACATTTATGATTACCTTATATCCATTATTATAAGATAACGATATTTTTATCAATGGAATTATTTTATTTGATGGAAAATAATTTTATATTCCTGTCGTTTGGGGAAGGTAATTGTTTTTCACGGAATTGCTCATAATTTAATACTAAGGCAAAGAAAGGGTGGGTTGGGGGTCACTTTCCTGTGGAGGAATGATCGTCGGAATTCTGTGGTAAAGATAACTACAATTTTTAAAAAATAAGTCTCCTTTTAAAATTTTGTGCCTCTTTATAATACACCTAGGCTTTTTTTTCTCCCATCTCAGTTCTGATGGATCCTCTTAGGACCTCAGCTAGATGCTTTTTTTAGGGAGGTGGGCCTAGAATTCGCTAATGATTTGAGGTATTTTATAAATATATTTAATACTATCTATGCAGACTGAAAATTTAGCATTAATGAATAAATTTTTTAACAAACTTTGCATTGGGTCAACAATGGGTCCTGTTGTGGTAGTGGTAAGGCGTTCGCTGTTATTCAAGATTCGATTCCCAATGATACCCCCTATGAAAAATCAAACTGCTAGCTGCAGTTTGGAGGTTGGTTCCCTGGGCCTTAAGAGGTTTGAAATCCCTCAGAAAACAGTAGATTTCGACACGTCAAGACCATTGCTGTCCTTGTGCCGTAAAATTCAAAAACAAGCACGAGTTAACGGTTGATACAGTGATCTGCTAGAGAATAAAGGTGGAACTTTTGTGTAGGGGAAGACGCGATAGCATCCCCTAGCAATATTTTGTCTTTTTTTTTTAATTGTCTATTTCCTGAAATTCTGATTTCCATGGAGTCCCATCGTTGTTTTGTTTTTTTGCTTGCATCGATCTTTTCCGCTGATTAAGAGAGAGATCCAATTTGGTGATGTAATGGCATTTTTTGGAACTTTTTGTTGCGTGTTTTTGTGACGAAGGTGCTGTATTTGTCGTTGACCATTGTATCTCGTACAGGAGGAACTAAAAAAGAGCACCCAGTACACATTAATAGAATTTGGCCCACTTTTTTTAAAACCGGTACACCTTTAATTCTACAGCTAGAATTCTGCTGTCTGCAATGTTCAATTCCGTCAGTTGAATTAAATTTTGATTATAAAGAGTGTATATTGAATTAAAATTTAATATAAATTTGAAACCCATTAACTTTAATTATCAACCTTATTTTGATTTATATTATCTTGTATAAAGCTAACTGCTTGGTCAATTTTAGGGAATTGCTTTTCATTCTCGACTCTCCTTGTTTCACAATTGTTAATTCCGAGATTATGTTTAATTATAGTATAAATGCACTTTAACTTTTATTTTTAAAAGGGCATAATAGGTATAAAGTCATTTTCATAGCTTATATCTGATTTGTTCGATTCCTGTTTGCTAATAGGTCCTTAATTTTTTTTCTTTTCTGGTCCTTAAAAAGTCATTAAATTTCATGTCAGGAAATGTGTACGAACCCTGTAAATGCCCCGTGGCAGTGTAGTGGTAATTTGATTACCATATGAGTAATCTGGGTTGTCAGTGCCCGTCTGTTTTTTCCGTACATATCTGCAGTCAGGGGGTTTTAGTACCTAGACAAAAGAAGTTCAGGTTCCTTGGGGAACTGTAGATCCCAGCACCATAAAATGCGAAATAAATCCTGCTGGTACTTTGTATCAGCAGGATTTTCTTTTACTACAAAACTATATTCTAAAATATTCCTTCGGCAGTAGAAATTAGGATCCTTTAGAAAGCTATTGGTCCTAACACAGTGCAATCTTATTCTTATACCATAAAGTAAATGGGGTTGATCTGTGCTTTTACTGTTTCAAATACAGTAGAACCTGTCTAAAGTGACCACCTTTGGGACTGGACTGCATGCAATGGTCAACATAGACCGGTGGTCACTATATACCACAGGTTTTGGTATGGACATAACTAAGTCCCAACCAGTTCTCTCTTATAAAAAGTGGTCGTTTTACCAGATTCCACCGTAATTAAATTTAAAGCCGCTTGATTGATTTGTCTTTATGAATAAAAAATCGTGTTATGATAGGATTATTTTCTATATCAAACATTTCCTTTTTCTTATGTGTGTATTTTTTGTTGCAGGGTTTTTAAGAGTAAAATTAATGAATTTTTATTTAGGCTATCTATGTGCCGGCTGATGATTTAACTGATCCTGCTCCTGCCACCACTTTCGCTCATTTGGATGCTACCACTGTACTCTCTCGTGGTATTGCCGAGTTGGGGATTTATCCTGCTGTAGATCCTCTGGATTCAACATCACGTATCATGGATCCCAACGTTGTTGGACAAGAACACTACGATATCGCTCGAGGTGTTCAAAAAATCTTACAAGTAAGTGATCTTGTTAGCCCTTGAAACATTCCTGCTCGATTGCCGAAATATGGTGATGAAAGAAGTTCTGTGTCTATTGGTTTCCTCTATAGAGTAGCGGTCGCCAACCTTTCAGACCTCATGGACCACTAAATTCATAATTTTAAATCCCGCGGACCACATTTCGTGAATTTAGTGCAATATAAAGGTGAAAATTGTCATTCAGAATATGAGAATTTCTTAGAATATTATTTTGTTTTTAGCTTCATATTAAATCGGTGAGTCGACGTTACTAATGGCGAAACATGTGGCCAAGGCCACCTTATGGGGCGAGTTCCTCTCCCCCCCACACATACACAATCGGAAAAAATAAAGTTCCAAGTTGGGAAAATCTGGTGAAAAAAAATGAGATAAATAATTAATTCATTGGGTGATTGGAAATTCATGCTCATGGACTTTGAATCCAGAATGTATGTGCATGGGAGGAATAGTATTAACCAGTTTAGTGGCTTTAGTTTGTTAGGATTTATTTCTCATTCGTGTGAATTGTTTAACGGTAAATGCAAAGTCCCACATGGAGGGATGACCCGGGCACACCTCCATGGGGTGGGGCAGAAGCACAAAATTTGCCAACTGCCCAAAAATGTTGAAAAGACATATATTTAAAATAAACCTTGCTGAGCAACCACTTTTTCGCGGAACCGACGGTGGTCGCCTTAGAAAGGTTTTACTGTATATATATTTAAAGATAACATTTACTGTTAAATAAACAAAAAAACATGGTAACAGACATTGAAAGCATTTAGCGTTTTACGACTCGAAAAGAACTGTTTGATACTTCTGCCTGCCCACTGTATAAGCATAGCTACAGGTGAACCCTCCAGCTTCACAGTAAGTTTGAAAGTACAACACTATGGTCAGACCATCATGTAAAATTATACCCTGTAATGGTATTATTTTATGATGAGAGAATTGACCCAGTGTTACTCTCAATCATGGAGTCAATGGATAACACTGGGGAAGGTATTTTTATAGTTTTGAAAATTGGAAATTTTCATTTCAAATCAATGTGAAAGTAGAGATGGGTGTAACATGGCGTGAAATTTCTGAGATGAGATATTTTTTTGGAGTAAAGAAATATTAAACTTTATCAAAATTAATGCTGTATATATTGCTGGTCCCAAATAGCAATGTCACTACAGAAAGAATTTGTAGTGTCATTCGAAAGAATCAAACAGGATTTAGACAAGGTCTGAGTACGAAAATTCCTTATTGAAAAACAAGGCTTCTCAAAATCTCAAGTATGCTATAAAAAAATGTTCACAGAACAGCAGCTGATTTTTGCAAAAGAAGCAACAAGACTTCCACTTGTGGAGAAATAGCCAGTAGAGTGTCTGCTGCTTAATAAAATCAAATTTATAGTATCATATATTTAATTTCATAAAAAGCCTAAATTTAGAATTGTCACTATAACTCTTTCATGTCACTCCAAAGATGACCTTGCTAGCACATATATATAACCTGTTGTGGAAGTAAAATATTTTTAATTTTAATTAAATTTTTTAAGACAATCTCCTCATTCGCGTTTGCACGCACGCGCGAGGTAAATGGTTACTGAAAGCTATCTCAGAAAGATGGCAGCTATGTGACAGATGGGATGTAAGAAAAAGCCTCGGTGGTTTACGATGAATCGGGTAAGCTGTATTTACAGCCAATGGAACCATACTTTTTTTAAAGTCTGTTGTAAAGCATGTGGTATCTGCTTAGAAATATTTTAGAAATCGTTACAAAGTGCTTGGCTAAAGGAATACATAAACACTGTGAAGCTACAAATACCAGGCAATATAAGGTAGAAAAGTTAGGTAGATTGCTTGGAATTGTTCATAAAGAATCATCCCATCTATATTACTCGCAGATCATGAAAATGATATGGATGATAAAGGAACTTTTCAGGTCATAAATAATCAGATTAATAAAGATGTAAAAAGACTTGTTGCAGCTTTTAAAATCTATTGCTATTGCCCTGTATAAGATTCGGAAAGATGACTTTTCTATTCCAGATGCTTATGAAATTTGGTTGACCCTGATAGACAATAATCTCATAGAAATTAATCAAATAAGGGTAAAAAGTAGATATAATCAGGTAATAACTCAACATCATATATATGCCAGTTTATATACTTCATCCAAAGTACATGTGATCTAAATTGTCACATGAGCAGGAAGACAATACTAGGAAATTCCTTAATGTCATTAACCCAAATTTTGTGCTTTACTTTATAGCTTTTTGAGCAAAATCAATTCCTTTTCCTGAAACATACTACTCCAATAAAATCTTAGAAAATGTCCAGATTTCTATGTGGTGGTCTAGTTTAAAGGAAACAACTATAAATGATGATTTTGTAACTCCTGTTCACACAGTGATAATATTGCCTGCAGTATTGGTGGGCTTGGAAAAATGCTTCTGTAACGCTTTTCGTCTATTCATAATAAATTAAGAAATTATTTGAATTAGGAAATCGCACCAAAACTGATATTTTATTATAGACTGCTATGAAAAATTATATACAGAATAGAGAGGTGGGGAGAGAGTATGTATGAATTTTTGCTATGATGTAAGCTCTTTGAATAAATACTACAAACATTGTAACTAGGCTTATTTTACTTTAAAATGCATTTTCTTTTGCAATTTGGAGTATTTTAAAAGTTTTTTAACATATGAAATAACTATTTTCTGGGTTTCTGCTGGTTATTGCCACTTTTGTGGCAGAAACTAGTTTCTGTCATGCCGGTTCTAACCAGCAGTTTTAACTACCTTGGCAGAAACTTGCCAAGCCTGATTTTAGTGTGCTTGGAAAAGGTCTAGTAGTCATTTGTGATTTTAACTTTTCCACAACCATGTCGCACCATTTCAACGAAAGTGTTACAACTCAAAAAATCCCAATCTTCAGAAAATGCAAAAAACTGTTTCTGGTTGAATTGAGGGACGTTGTGTTCATCTAATGACATGTGCCAACTAGCAGAAACCCAAATAACTTATGACCTAACATTTTGCATGGCAAAATGCAGCACTGTTTTCTACATCTGGTTAAGTCATTTTCACCGAATTTCGAATTGTAACGTTTTCGTCACAAGGGTGCAATATCAGTTATAACAAGTGTTGGGTTTTTTTTACTACTATTCATGGAAATCCATATCAAATGCAGATACAGCGTAAACCCCTTATTAGCAGACACTCATTGGATTTTAAAAAAAAAAAATGTTTGTGAAAGAGGAGTATTCTTGTAAAGAAGTTTTATGGTAGAGGAATTTTTTTTATCTGAGGGGTGTCTAGTAAGTGGGGTCATACTATGTTTATTTTTCAGTTATTTATGTATGATTTTTATATTTAACAGTTTGGGTTAATTATCTGACTGGAAAATTGTATTACAGATATTTCATATATGCAGTATGACAAATA
Source organism: Dysdera silvatica (assembly GCA_006491805.2). Lineage (NCBI taxonomy): Eukaryota > Metazoa > Arthropoda > Arachnida > Araneae > Dysderidae > Dysdera > Dysdera silvatica. The sequence goes on from QLNU02014802.1 coordinate 176,596,971, forward strand.
CAATTTTTGTGTAATGGTGATTAATTTTCTGTTTAGGATTACAAATCATTGCAAGACATCATTGCTATTCTGGGTATGGATGAATTGTCTGAAGAAGACAAACTGACAGTGTCACGAGCTCGAAAAATTCAAAAATTTCTATCTCAGCCTTTCCAAGTAGCCGAAGTGTTTACAGGCCACGCTGGCAAATTTGTGTCCTTAGCAGAGACAATAAAGGGATTCAAAAGCATCTTAGACGGTAGATGGCTTTTTTTTTTATATTTGTAACTTAATCTGTAGTGTGTCGTCCTCTGTGGTGGTACCTTTTGTCAATCTGGGGCTGTAGTCGTCAATTACTGCATCCTCCCTAATCGACTGCTTTGCTCTCCCTCTTCACATGGTCGTCAAAATCATGTTTCTTTATGTTGCCAGTAGATGTAGATTAGTAATAGCTTGTATTTGGCGACAAAGGGCCCGTAACTACAGTTTAGCCTCCTTTTTTTTTTTTTCTTTTTTTTTTTTTAATGTGTTGAACTGCTTAATAGTTTGTATTTGATTCATAAAGAGAAATGTGTGTGGGCCTTCTGTGGGTATATACTGCCAAACGAAAGGTTACAAGCCCAAAGATTGATGAAATGCTGCACAATGCCAAGGCTTATTAGAAAGTACCAGTCATACAAATGTAAATGAATTGTTTTAACACCTGTAACAACGTTATTTAGCACATTCTGATTCCTGTGTTACGTTCCTCAGTGGTTATGTTCAGTACCTAATAGCCTCCTGAGTTTGACTCACACAAAGCTTGGCTGTGTATGACTGTATTGTTTGGAAGTCATGTAAATTGTCAGTTCTGTCACATGACCCATAGCACAACCTTGAGATGTGAAATATACAAACACTGTAACCTTGGTGGGTGTCTCCACATTATGTAATGTTATGGTGGTTTTGTTTGTTTTTTTGCAATGTGTGTGTTAGAATGTTCTTAGTATTTTTCAGATTGTGGCTGTCATTGAATGCAATGTTTATATATATATTGGTAATTTCATGGATATCTTGTTTTTAAGGTGAATACGATCATTTACCCGAAGTTGCTTTCTACATGGTTGGAGCAATTGAAGAGGTGATACAGAAAGCTGAAAGACTTGCCGAAGAAGCATAATTGTGAAAGTGAATTGGGCTAGAACTGTTGTATATAGCTTCTTGGTTTTCTCCATTGAAAATATGTTAGGCAACAATTTTGAAGCTCCGATTTGAACATCAATTGTAGCAGTTAAATCATAATTGTCTATTAAAAGTACCTTTCTAAATGACTCTTTAAACCTCACTGTGTATGTGTATTGAATTCAAAATTATTGCACCGAATTCTTTGGATGCTAAATCAAACTGCAACAAATCCTTACTTCTAACCTTAATTAGAAATGCTATTGTTTTATTTATTTTTTTCCTTAACTTTCGGATTTGTGAATTTTGAAAAACTTTATCCTCTCAGAGTACATATTATAGAACATTCCAATGTGGTTGAACGTGATCTATTGAACAAGTATATCTGTGGATATTGATAAACATGGTTTTATAAAGGGAAGGGGGTATTACAGTGGTACAATTTTATACAGTCAGCCCCACTTAATCAGCTCACAGATAATCAAATACCCCACTTATTAGAACCAAAATTATTCCTATGGGATCAACGTTAAATTTCCCCATTTAAATATTCATGGGGCCACCCCTGGATAATTGAATGAAGACTGGGTAATCTTAGCATGAAAAACAGTGCTCAAACAAGAAAACAAAGTATGTAGATAAAAATGTTACTTTGCAAATGTTCTCCTTCCAACTACGATTTGTTTGATGCAATGGGGAAAAACCTATGCCACTAGCCTCGATAATATTGTCGGGTTACTTAGTATTTCTTGACTCATTGCACATCTTCGATAGGTTTTAATTAATTTCAGTTTTGAAAACCAAATGTAATTGTTTTCAAATATGGACATTTTATCTATTGAAAGCAATATTTGTAATAATTAAAATGCACTAAATAAGCAAATCATATTCACTACATTTATTTTAATAAGGATATGCTATCACCATTGCTACCAATTGAACATACGTATATATCATAATTATCTAATGTGAGGCTTTGGCATACAGACGATATTCTTATCCTTCATATTAATTTAAATGAAGCAGTGATATAATTAAAAACCTTACAATTAGTTGTACATAAGCAGGAACTATTGGAATCGATCGCGTCAAGGCATCAGGTGTAAACCCTAGATGTAAAACTAAACATCATAATCCGTGGTCACCAACACAAGTCGGCTAGAGCGTCTATTTTAAGATAATTTTTTAAGAACTTAACTTCGAAAAGACATTTTCAGAGAGCGTGAGATCTTTCAAGTTTTAAAATTTAAAATAAGCACCACCTTAGTGACATCACCACTTACGAATTGCTATTTGTATTTTCTTATTGATCACTTCAAACTCTTCCCTTCCGTAATTGGTCAGTTGGGCTCTATAAAAACGCCCTCATCAATCTTGCAATCAAATACTTAACGGCAAATATACACACCTTGGGGCAGTCAGGTTCGAGTCCGTGAGAAATCAATACCCCAATCTTTAGTAGATAAGTGGTTACAGCTGGTTACATTCTTTTAAAACAGAGTTCTTCTTAATTGCATTTTCCAGTCAAACCGAAATTTACACAAGTATCTGGTTGGCTTTTTGTTCTAACAGACCCTGGGTTCCCCACTGAGTAGATTTCAAGATGTTACTAATGCAGACAGAAGAGGGATTTGGCTACTACGCAAAGTGATCTGTAAAGCGAGCGTGATGTTCTTTATCTTCCGAGTGTGGGTGGGGGAACGCCCATCTTTGTCCCTCAATCGCCAACCGTCCATCTGTTATAAACCATTTATTATTGCGATTTTTTTTTTTCCTTCCTTCCTTGAAGTACTCGGGGCTTTTGCTTCAATGGTCCCTCCTCACACTGCACCACTGGTACTATCTACTTCAACAGTCTATTTAAACTAATCGTGAAATCAACCTTTGAGTATCATCTGTTCATTCAAATGGCTAGAATTGAAAGTTATAAATTACAAACAAAGTATTTTCAAACTTAAATGTATTAATATTAGAAAATACAACATACGACAAAATCTGTATTTTCAGTACAAAATGCAAGCATATCGAAATACCTATTTCAAATACATGTACAGTAGAACCTCCATATAACGAAATGGACGGTTCCATAAAAAAAATTTGTTATGCAGAAAATTCGCTATGTGGAAACAATGTATTCATGAAGCATGAGCAGGGCAATATGCCACAAAATCCCATTTTCCAGTTAACGACTGTTTCTCATAAATAACATTCAACCATTTAAAAATAGATGTTTTAAACAATGAAATATACATGTGCGTAAAAAAACCAAAACAATTTTTACCTTAAAATGAAAATGCGTTTCATGCTGCTTTTATATACATTCATGCTTTTGTAGAAAAATTTCTAACATCCTGCTGCACAACAAATGGCGGTGTTGATTCATCATACAAGTGTTAGCACCCCTGTGGGAAATTTGCAAGGTCTGGATTTCTGGTAATCAAACGAGCTAAACAAAAGGTGTGAAAAGTACTACTATTCAAACAATACAGTGTATTCAAGGACAATTAGAGCCTATTCTTTGCCTAGCAGCTTTGCACTGTATGTATGCTTAAGAAAACTCTTTATTAGGGAGTTTAAAGTTCCTTAGACTTC
>QLNU02014802.1:176600802-176631450 GCA_006491805.2 Dysdera silvatica
CGTATAGCTATTGTACTTATATTGTTATAAAGCTTGTAATTTTTTCTTTTCAAAAACGTAAATTTACATTTAGGGTTGGTAGAAAATAATTTATAGAAATGCTTGTGAAATTGAACCCTTTCTTAGGAAGAAATAAAAAAAGCTGACGATGTTGAGAATAATTTAGTTTTGTAAAATTTGTAAAAAAACAATGTAATTGTAAAAACAATCATAGAAAAACAAAAAAATAGATTGATTTTTCCTTGATTTAGATTGTCATTGTTAGAATGAAAATAGTATTTTTCTTTTTTAAATTTGAGTATTCTAAAAAGTTCATTTTTAGATTGAATAGCCTAAAATATTTTTTTTGATTAACTAGTATAAATTAAAATTTAATTTAAAATATTATATCGTGCTTACAAACGTTGTTTTTATATATCTTCGTTCGTAGTAAAATTTTGTAAAATGGGGTCATATCATTAGGATCGACTTATCCATATGCGTTAGTGTACGCAAGTGGGGGGGAGTTGATGGAGTTGTGATCCCCTATTGGGAAAAAAATCAACCGTAAGTCTATAAGAGTGACGTCATGATATAAGGGTAGTCCCGCTCAGTGAATGCAAATTCCATCAAAGGTCCTCACCTTCTGAATTTCTGCATACGCTAATGTCAATATTGGTGAACTAGGTGGCAGCCTAGTGTGATAAAACTTAAGAGGTAACAAAAATAAAAGTGATAATATTGTAAGAGAACACACACAAAATACATTTAACTTGCATTTGGAGGTCTGCACCCCCCTCCCACTCCATGAAATAGTAAAAATCATGGCTATTAAATAAGCGAAATTTAATTCTGTATATCCAATGTGACGTATTAGCACGCTGCGTTTGTTCGTTTTTGGAGTTTTTTCTCAAAATTTTGCGTCCCAAAGACCCATTTTTGGCTATCTGAGATGGAACCACTGGCTTTGCGTAACTTCTGAACCACGACACATTTAAAAACCATTTGAATTCGAATCCCCACGCACAATTAATTGTCAAGCTTACGCCTTTACCAAGGAACGTTAACACGATATGTAAGTTGAGCCACTTCATCACAGACCGTAAAAATCCACGATGTGGCCCGAAACAGGAAGGACCTTACGACTAGAGTACTAACATGCTCAGTAGTGCATATATTTATAATATAGACATATATAAAGTTAGTTTGTTTTGTAGTTCTACATACCAAAGCTACACGATGGGCTGCCTGAGACGGGACCGCCGGCTTAACTAAACCTCCGAATCATGATACGTTTACAAATAAATAACCCTGGCTTCTGAGAGATTCAAACCCACCATCCAGTAAGTTAGTAAGAGATGTATAAAGTAATTTTTAAAACCGCTATTCACGTTTCGAGAGTGACACAGATTTGCGACCTACTTATTTGGTTTTATAACCATCAAGGTGTTTTAATTTTATTATTTATACTGTTGTTTTAAAAAAATTTTAATCAATTTTCCGATTTTTTGCAGTTACAATGAACAGTTTCCAACAAAAATCAATTTGCGACTCACCAATGATCGCGGCCCATTTTAATGTTAAAGACATGCAGAGGGATTTTTTTTTTAAACTTCGTTATTTTTATTAAGCTTATTGTGATCTAATTTTTTTTAATTAAATACAAAATTTTTGCAGCTCAGAAACTTTTCATGGGCCACTAAAAATCAGTTCGCGACCCATTGGTCACGACCCACAGTTTGAAAACTAATTTAGGTCGTTATCCACTAATTGCATCCATGTATCTCCAAAGTGTAACGTTATACCCAATGGCGTACGGAGGGGGTAATAACCCCCGAGGGCTCATACACCAATGGGAAAAAATTATCATTATGTCTGTGAGACCCAAGCTAATTATATAGAGCCCCCTTATGAATTTTCTGCGTACACTTATGGGTATAACTATTTTAATGTCATTATTTGCATTACACTATCAAGAGTCATCCCCAATGTGTCGCTAAATCACCAAAAAACTCGCCAAATTTAAAAATCGTGTATCTTGGAAACTATTAATGACAGACATAAACAAAAACAATACTTGGTATTCCGGAGTGACTATATTCTATCAGTGTCATCTATTTTTGTTGAGGGTACGAAAATTTTATTCGAAATACAAAGCATTATATTTAACATTGAGTTAATGTAAACCCTATAATTTCAACTGCATATTTCTCAAAAACCTGACGTGAGAGAGCATTTCTAATGCCAGATTCAAAATCAGGGGGCTGAATTTTTTAACAAATGCTAGGTTTCATACCAGAAGCAGATAAAAAATTAAAATTTGTTGACTAATGTAATTGTTAGAAAGGAAAGTAAGAGCGGGGGTTGAAATGAAATCATCAGTCATAGACTACACTTTAAAATAAGAATTTGAATGTGATTGAAATTATCTAATTACAAACTTGTAATTATTTAAAAATCATAATAAGACAATAACGTTTAGCCGCTTTTGCCATGTATTTAGTCTCAAAATCTTAAAATTAATCTAGCGGATTTAATTCTATGTTGAATTTAATTATATTAGACAACGTGTAATCATGAGTTTAACATTCGTGAACTTCAAGAAAAATTAATTTAAATGATTTAAAAAGTTAAACAAATATTGAAAAAAAAAAGACGTTAAAACTTGGGAAACCGGTCGGACCACCCTCCCTGGTACGGTGGCACGCACGTGGCACTGGCGCTTCGGAAGCTCCTTGCACCCGTCGCGAGACCACCAATTTCCCCCTACTCTTGTTCTATTAATTACATTGTAAATTATGATTTTGGTTATTGTATATGTCTCCTTTACTAGGTTATCCTTCTGTCATACTTGACTATAATCTGCCCTAAACCATATAGTTTAATTAAAGAAAAGCCCAGCTTTAATTCATTGTCGTAAATTAAATATTTTGGTGAGTATAAAGCAGGGTTGTCCAACCTTTTTGTGTAGTGGGCCACTTAAGTAATTTCCACGGATCTCGCGGGCCAGCGGTTTCTTAAAAAGAGGGGGTGGGGGAACCTAACACACTTAACAGCTTCCCTTTTGGGTTTCTTCCAGTTATTTGTTTCTGCATTTGCAATATAGAAAAGGATGACCTTGCTGTCCCCACGGTTTTTCCTTATTTCTGAAAAAATCTAAAATTTTTGTTTGGGAATTTTTTTTTATTTCAAACAGTTTTTCGCGGGCCACAATCCGGCCCGCGGATTTATTCTTGAAAATAGCTGTTCGCAAACGTAAGTGCTCCCGAACAGTGATATCGTTTACAGAGCATGCAGTCGGATGGTTGGGAAGATGTTCTTACCGATTTATTTAGAATAGAATTCATTGAGTGGTAAGTTGAATTTTGTTTTAAAATCACTGTTGCACTGCAAATCAATAAGTTCCATTTGCATATTCCCAGGCATATCTTTAACAGACATACTGAAAGGCCTAGCAAACAAGTTCATTTGTTTTTCATTTTCTTTGAAGTCCGTAAATCTCGATTTGAATTCTTTTTTCATAAAAGCTAACGCAGAGGCATACTTATTTACGTCAGAACACTAAGACTTGGACAGTTTTGGGAAATGCGCGAAATCTTTTTTCCAGATCTGCATCTCCCATAAGCTAAGTTTATTTTCAAAAGATTTGAAGCTGTCATAAAGACTGTGTATTAAGTTGTCTTTGTCTTGCAGCCGTATATTCAGGTCATTTAAGATGCTTGGTAATGGCGGTCAAAAATCCAAATTCGCTCAGCCACTCCGGATCACTGAATTGAGGCACAGGTTTACCTTTACTCTCCATAAAAGTAAATATATCTTCCTTCAGATCAAAGACCCTTTCTAACATTTTTCCTCTGGAAAGCCAACGAACATCATTAAAATAAACATCCCCGTACTCGGAATTTAACTTCGACAAAAAGTTTTGAAACCCTCGATGGTTCAGTCCTCTGGATAGAATAAAGTTCGCGACATTTACAACGACCTTCATCACTGTATCAAAACCTACTGATTTTGCGCATAAATCCTGTTGGTGGATAATACAGTAATACTGCATTAAGGGCAAGTTGTTCTCTCTCTTTTTTTTATTAGAGCAACAAGCCCTTCATGTTTGCCAACCATAGCCGGTGCACTGTTTATTATTACTCCAGATGGATTTGCCAATTTAAGATTGAATCGGTTTAACACTGTTTACACTTTCATGAATGTCGCATCCTTTCATAGTTCTTTTCATAGCATATAGGCCCACCATTTCTTCGGTAACTCCAAAATTATCATCAATTCCACGAATGAAAATAGCTAATTGTGCCGTATCAGTGCATACTAGAGTGTCGATGACGACAAAGTAAAAAACACGAACTTGAATGCACCACAGTGGAGAGAATTTTCTAGATCCTCGGACAACTCTTCCATTCTTCTGGCAATCGTCAAGCTTGATAGGCTACTTTTTGAAAAAGATGCTTTTTAGACGGGCATAATATTTCTGCAGCAAATTTTATGCACTCTTTCACGAATTCACCGTCTGTGAAAGGTTTTGATTTTAAAGCAATTTTTTCCGATATAATGTAGCTTACCTTCACATTGGCTTCACTTTCTATACTTTGCCTATCGAATGTAAACTGCTGGCTTTGAGGTTTCTCCTTTAAATTTTCCACTTTAGCTATTCGTAATTGACTTTGAATAGAGTTGAATTTTGCAGCATGCTTGGTCTCATAATGTTGTTTTAAATTGTAATCCTTCATGATAGCAATCGGTTCGTGACACACCGAACATAGAGGCTTAAGGAGAAGGCTTAAGCTTCGGGAAACGAATATAAATTTGTCCATTTCTCTTGAAAAATACGAAATTCGTCATTAACTTTTCGTTTTTTACTTGTGCTAGCCGCCATTTTACGGAAAATACGATTCGAACAAAACTTTGCCTTTACTCGTGTCTTACTGCTAAGTGAATGCGAAACCTTCGTTAATTTGTTGGTGTTCGATACTTTGTTTATACACATACACGTAGAAGTGAAGTCGGGCGGCGTCATCCGCTTTCCGCGTAGACAAAACTAAAAGTCCCGCACACGTACACGTGTTTCACTGTGGAACGTCTACCCCTAATGTCCATATTCTCTAGAAAACTAAAGTAAGACAGAATTGAGAGAAAACAACGTACATTAGAGTGTTAAGATATTACGAAATGTGAATATAATAAAATAAAATACATAGATTTAAGACTCAGAGGGAGTAAGGGACGTTACTTCGGTGTGAAACAATTTGTACTTTTTTCACGAGTCGGCGGGCCACGGGTTGAAGACTCCTGCTCTAAAAGGAGGCTGTTAAGTGTAAGTTCGTCCCCCCCCTTTTTTTAAAGAAACCGCTGGCTCGCAAGATCCGTGAAAATTCTTTAAGTGGCCCGCTACCGAAAAAGGTTGGACAACCCTGCTTTATGTTCACCAAAATATTTAATTTACGACAATAAATTAGAACTGGGCCTTTCTTTAATTAAACTATGTAGTTTAGAGTAGATTATAGTCAAATATGATAGAAGGATAACCTAGTAAAGGAGACATATACAATAACCAAAACGATAATTTACAATGTAATTAATAGAGCAAGTTTAAATTTAAACTACAAAAACATCGTAATTATTTTACTTTTTTTTTTGTAACAAGCAACTTTTTAAAAAATTTGAAGTTTATAGTGCAAAGTCGAGCCATCTTGGTTTCTTTGAAAATTTGTCACTCACTATTTACATCAATATGAATGTCTCTGTGGGTGTGTATTAAAAGTCTCTTCTGTCATCCGCGTTCGAAGCCAAGTTTCACGGCGCTTCAAGGATAAAAAACTACGTACTGTTGAAGCAACGCCTAATGAAAACGTAGTTAAAAGGCGAGTAGTTCGTAGATTCGTGGAAAAACGTCTGGATTGCATTTCTCCAAGACTTGGAGACTTTGGTGTAAGACTTTTATTTATTACAGTCATAACAAACAACACATAAAATATTCTTCATCGTCTTTATTTTTTCCCCGATATCACATGGGATCGCCTTCGTCGCTTGGAATTCTGCCAGTGAATACACCGCAGCTATAATATGTATTCTGGCTATGCAGCTTCTCATAAATGTATAAATCAACTTTTTTCCTATTAGCCGATAATGTGGCAACACTAGATGAGAAATAAATTTATGAGTATGATTTTATTTAACAATTTCCCTAGTTAAAGGTTGAGACACCATCTGTGGGTCATTTTAGGAAACAAACAACAATGGGCGATGTTAATTAAATTAATTGATGGAGATAATAACAGTTCTGAGATAAGTATTATGGGTATTTTCGAAATCAATTAAAAAAGTTTTCTTAAAAATGCTTTGTATTCCCCTATGGAGAATTAGGAAGTCACAGTTCTGTTACCAGTGTTGCCAAGAAGTCACGTGCCTTTCCTTCTATAAACAAACTATCATCATCATCAACAGCATACTAATCTCTTTACTAATATCTTTACTTGTATATGTTTGTATCCTTGGCTACGGATTAGTCACCGCACTCTCTGTTACACTTATAATTACTGTTTCACTAATTAACTACTATATAAGCAATATGTATTTCTTTATACATATGTATGCGATATTATATTGTTTTTATATGAGCAACTAAAGCAATGTTCATTCATAGTTTGTGATTTGCATTAATCCTTAAAGGAAATCAAAATGATTCGAACTCATATAACGAATGTCGCCAACAAAGTGCGAAACCGAAAAAAGGGTACAAGGATGACACTTTCGGAAGGTATGGAAATTATTTTCATAAATGAAATAATTAACAAGAAGTTTCCCCTTCTCCCTACATGCTTCCCCAACATGCAAGTGGGGGGGATTTAATCATTGACGTAATAACCCTCCAAGTCAAGAGGATGCTATGGTACCTATCATAATGCTTCATATATATAGCATTCATTTGTAATGTTTCTTAACTAGATGAGGGCTGAGCTACTTTTAGCTTCATCCTCCCCTCTAGTTGACATTAACAAATGCATCGAAATCTGTCCATAATGACATTCTGGGGGAAGGGAAAAGGTAGTATTGTAGACAAGGTCGAACCCCATACACTCTTATGTCTATTGGGACAAATTCATACTTAATATTTGTTTTATTAGCTATTTAAACATTGGATAATGTGTCAAGAGAAATACACATGCACAGTAATTAAATTTAGTCACTTTTGACATGTTGTGCTTTCACACATATGAGACTGATAGTTTTGCATATGTTTTTTGATTTTGAAATTTCAAAAACTCGGTGGTTTTAGCGTTCTTGGGAATTAGAATGGTTGTTGATTCATTTAGTTCTTCTGGGATTATACCAGACTTATAAATATTGTTAGGAAGTATTTATAAGTTCTCTTATTCCTGTATTCCAGCAATATGTGATTATGGAGATTCATCCGTCCCGGTTGCTTTTCCCCTCCCTTCGTCGTAGATCTTAATTGCATGTATAACCAGTGCCCACTTCCATTATATCTAGGGCCGCCCTTAAGCAGGGACGCTTCTTGGGGCTCCACTAAGCTTAATCAAATTTAAAATTTTTGTAATATTGAAAATTTCCCCAAAAATATTTTTGCTTCAGCTTTCTCATGTCGTACCATCTAGTACTCATACGTTTTTCAATTTCCTTTGTTTTATTTTGTCACTCGTATATGTATGGGCCCCCGAAATATGTTTTGTCCCAGGCCCGGCATTAGCTAAGGATGGCCCTGATTATATCTGTTCCTCCTGTTGCTTCATCAATTTTCATCTTGCTTTTTTGATCATTATATGATTCTTGAATATATTCTCTTCAGATTCATTTTCTATCATCAAAGTTAGTTGTAATTCCCCCCCCCTTTTTTTTTGTTTTCAATACAGTTGGGGACTATTCTGATATTTCACTTATTATTTTGTATGGTTCTTTAACTTTATAATTCAGTTGTAGTTGCTCAATTCCCCGACGCTTGATTGTATATCACTTTTCTTTAGCCTTATTTATTTCCTTCTGTATTTGTTTGTGCATTGTCCTGTATTTCTGGGTGTCTCTGTTTTTAAATTTCTTTCTTTCATCCATGAGTTTCAAAATGTCATCTGCCATCTAGTATTTCCTTTCGTTGTTTAATCCGCATCCAGTAACGTTGTTAGCAGCATCCTTAATTGCAGTCTTTATAATCCTCTTAGTTTCACTTCCAATGCCACATTTCTCAATTTTCTACTTTAATTTTTAAAATAAACTGGACAACGACTACCTCAACATTTAGTTTTGCATTAGCTTTCCTTCTGCCAGTTATTTGTAACTTAGGATCAATGTTGCTCGTTTGTAGATTGTGGTTCGAACTACAATCAAAACCTTAGAGTATATTTTGGAACACATTATTATATTTCTAGACCATTAAGTAATAGGGGTGTAATCAATTTGATTTCTAGTTAATTTGCCTCTTTAATCTTCTAGTGCTGTCCAGGTGCATAGGCTAATCATTTTCATGGTTGATCACATCAAGTAAATGATTTTTTAAGTAGTTTAATTATAACAATTAATTACAGTTAAATTGAATTATATGTAAACTGAGTTATATCATTAAGATTAGTTATTATTTAACTTTTATAGTCTATCGTTGATGTTTAAACAAGACATGTTGTTAACATGTTGTCTTAAAGTTGACATTTTTAAGAAAATTGACCTGTTTGTAGGCCTACTTTAGGAAAATCAACCTATTTGACAGCGTTGCATTATTAATACAGGCAATATGTTGTAGTTCGGAAAGAACTCTTTTTCCTAATCGAAATTTTTTGTGTGTTAGTACTAACTGGCAATAAATTGATACTTCAATAGTTTAACTATTAAGTTTTATACATAACTAATTATAATGTATACTTTTTTAATTCATAATTTGTTTTGAAAAATATTAGAATTTTTTTTTAAAATTACAATCCATATGGTGATAATCGAATTGCAATGTAAGAAAATTTTTTTTATTGAGAATAAAGAAAACAGTGATTATTGTTAATTTATATAACTATTCTCTTTCTCATACTCCAGTGGTCATAAATGCTGCTTTTAAGCCAACTGGCCCGCGTTCCACTCTCAGTAAGCATGGGTGTGTGTAAATGAAGAGGGAATGTGTGAATGATCCAAATGATTGTATTCTCTAAAGCAAATACTAATTATGTTATTCCTGTTCTCATCACATGTGTGAATCTTATAGTGGCGTAGAGGTAAAGTAAAGCATTAACCTGGATTTTGACTTCCAGTGGTACTGTAAACTGTGTGTATCATTTATTCAGCTTACCGTAGTCCTGAATATGGTTCTCTAGTGTGACAGAGGATCGGAATCTTCGGAAAATTGCAGGTTCCGGTTCAGCATGATCATGGATGATCTTGCATCGTAAAACACGAACGATTTTATTCAAGACGCGAGCAACCTAAAATAATCAACTTTTGTGAATGAGGACATGCCCAAAGGATGCTGCAAATCTTTTAACTCTTTGACTGCTTATTCCACGATTTCGACGTGCAACGTGAAAGTAACAAAATTTGTTCATACCATGGTTTTCTCGGGTATGCAGTTTTTCCATCTATTTAAAAGTGCATTCCACTTTTCTCCCTGCTTAACCGTTGGTGATGCATTTTCTACAATAGAGAGACTTTGAGTCGTGTTTTGGTCAACAAATGGTGTTATTGTAGTCTAAATTTTTGTATTTGCAAAGAGTTCACTAATTGATTTTGCAATCGCTCCCATTGTTATTGTTTTTGTATTCAGCATATGGCTTGCAGGTAATGTTCAGCGAGCGATTTTCATTAGTATACATGCTTTACAGTTGTGTTCTATAAAGTAAATCGTAATTTAATCAAGATTTATTTTCAGAATTTTTGAATTTAAACGATTACTCTTAAAATTGATTTTTATGAAAGCCTGTTCTTATGCTCGAAATTTATATTAAAAAAATCTGGATTACAAAAATGTGCTACATATTTTAACTCTCAAATGCATGTACATTTGAAATATGTAATAAAGAAAATGTAATTTTTGAAATGATTTTGATAAAATGATTGAGCAGCCAGAGGGTTAAAGGTGCATGTTTTCTGGAAAAAATCTATTCTTCCCCCCCCCCCCCATCACCCCCACGAGACCTGCTGCAGTTTTCCAAGTAATCCAAACTTTTGTTGCTTAGAGTAGAGTCACAATCGCCGGGCAGTGGCCCGTTACTGGGCCCTGGCATCAATTATACCGGGCCGCGAGAGATTCTCCTGGAATTTACCATTTTAGTTTTCTGAGCATTTTTCACGAATAAATATTTTATCATGGAATTGTTCTGAGGAGAATAATAGCCGTGAATGACTCAAAAACCTCAAACCCAGAACGCCTAAATAACATCTGTGCATGACAGTGACCAAGCCATGTATTTCTAAATATGTGAGTATTCATGACTGATCGAGAATTTTTAGAAATCTCAGTTTTTTAGCACTACTAGAGAAAAGATATACCGGTCATTAAAAGTGCCTGTAAGCTGATTACAGTAATGTACGGTACATCTCCTGTTCATAAAATTGAATGAACTAACGACATCTGTCTTACAAATGCCAGTGACCAATTAGCAAGGAAATGTATCAGCAAAGTGTATATTTAATAGGAGGAGTATACCAGTATTCTTTATGATCATGCCATAATTAATTATTCGTGCTTGTGATTGTTTAATGTATGAACTTAAAAAACAGTGGAAAGGTATTCATGAGAGTCAGGGATGTCTCCAGAGAGCATGCGCTGTGTGCGCCGCATGCTCTCAAGGAATTTTGAAAAATACAGAGTACGCGGCGCGTGCTCTCAAGGTCTCAAGAAAGTTTTTGTATTTGCTGGTTTTTGGACAACTTTCAATGAAGTTCAGCCTTTTTTTTTTCTAGTCATTTACAAACTTGAATGGAAACAAATGAGGAAAACCCCCTGAACCCCCACAAGCCTCAAAATATATCCCTCATATGACTAGGAGAGAAATGAGAAACTGATGAAAGTGGCAACCTCCACCTTGGTCTTGGATAAACGATCAGTCAAATGCCAGTCAGCGTGCCGTGGTGATGTCACTAAGTCCCGTAATCCCTCAGTTTCAATACTCTTTAATTAAGATAGCACAGCATACTTTCAAGAATTTTCTTCAGGACAGCCCTGATAAGAGTACATTTGGCAAGACCAGGCCCTCATCTTATAAAAAAAGGAATTTACCAGGCCGCAGTCTGAAAAAGGTTGTGAATCACTAACCCAGGGAACCAAACCCTGGACTGCAGTGTGCAAAAAAAAAAAAAAAGATACATACTTTAGGCTGTCATTGGAATCAAGCCTCTTTAGGCTGTCATTGGATTATCAAGCCTATCTGATACATACTTTAGGCTGTCATTGGAATCAAGCCTCTGTTAATGTATGATTATCATATAATAGATGAAGATGTATGCCACCCTAGGGCTTAACACATTCATTCTTATCTAGTTCAGATTAGGCATAGGCAATACATGGCAAATATTTTGGTATGTATTAGTTAAATGCTTTATCTTCTCCAATTTCAGCTAGCCGTTTGTTACGTAAGCGCATTTCTGTATCTCGAAAATTACTGGCAGCTGGTCAGGTTTGGAAGAATAGTTTGCCGAGTCCTAATTGCGATGTTGTGGTCACATTTCCACCAGCAGTCGCTGAAGAGACATTGGTCTGGCTTTTGACACAACTTAAAACTAATGTGCCTGAACTTACAGTTGAAGTACGCCATCATAGGCATACTAACGTCTATGGCTTTTACCTCACAACGTCATATGAAAAGTAAACTGATTAATCTATTATAAATAAATTAATTCATTTACAAGCTCTCATTTCGTACTGACATGTTATGAACCTATAGTCAAATCATTGTATATTTATAACAATATTCATTTATTGATGATGTGTTATTAATTTAATGACAAGTTATTAACCAATTATTAGTAAAGAATTGAAATTAGAATTAGTAATTGAAAATTAATAGATACATTTAATTACCAGTTTAATATGAATTCTGCAAAGTTACTGCAACCACTAGTGAACCGACTAGATATTTATATACTTATTTATTTTATTAGGAATTAATTGATTGATTTTTTACACGCAAGACAATATGAAGGATGAGAGCGATGAGTTTGTAAGCAATATGTAATTATAAAATTGAAAGTAAAAATATAAAAATGGAAGCTAAAATAAAAATTATGAATTAATAATTAAATATCTGATAATGAGTATAATTATTAATGTGAATTTTTTAATGAACATCACAATTTTAGTCTTTTTATTGGACCTGTGGAATTTTATAAATATAGTAGAACCTCCATATGTCAAAGTCAATGCTCCTATTGTATGCAGAATAAATATACCATGATATGAGTAAAATATACCACGGTTAGAATAAATGTACCGTGATTATGTATTATATTGAATTTATAAACTTCCAAATCGCCATGCTCTCTTGTTTATAAGTAAATATGAATTGCATTATATACAATGTATGTGTGTATAGATAATTAAAAATAAGAAGGAATGAGAAAAATGGTATTGAGAAAACATATCTTGAAAAATATTGTATTTATATGCATTTATATTTATGTAATAAACTTTCTAATGTCTTGCTACACAGCAAATTACAATGATGATTCATTATAAAAGCCTTTACACTTAGCAAGTTCATGAAATAGATCTTCAGAAACATTTTCACTAAATTGAAAACCATGGCAGTTTTTTTAGTGAACAAAACATACCAATATATATATATATGTATAATCTCTTTAAAAAAACTTCATAAATAAGAACAGGTTTCCTATGTAGTGACTATAAGTATTCAAAAGTAACTTCAAGCTGTGGAGGTTTTCAATTAATAAAAATTCTATTATATTTCAGTACTACTTTATGAAAATTAATTTCCATAATCATTTCTTTTTCAGTTTTCCTTTCATTAATTGTTTGTTTGGCTTTTTTATGGCGCAAGAGCATCTGGGCTATACTGCGCCAAACCTTTTATTAATTAAATAGTTCTCTTTCCTTTAATAAATGTAAGTGCAAGGAAAGTTCTATCTATCATGTCAAAGCATTGGGGGAAAATGATCGCTAATTCAAGTCTAACCTGTGCCTGTATAATTATCTTCTGTTTTGTTTAGACTCTTATCTATAAAATAAATCCTTAGATTTTTGTCCCTTAAAAAAAAAAATCCTATTTCAAATCTGAAGAAAAAGTGAACTGTCAGAAGTAGATTTCCGTAATTCTTTTCCAGTATCCTGTCTTTAATTACAGAGTTTTTTCTCCCTCTTTGACAGTATTAGTTTGGCATCAACAGAAATTTTATCATTGTTTGTGTTTGTAAATTTCAGCATGCTAAAAAGTGCTGAGGAAGCACGTTTCAAGAAACCTCTGAAATTTCAATATGGAAGTGGAATGAAGGAATTCGTTTATGAAGAACGAGAGTGTTTTGAAAATGCAGACAAGCGAGACATTTTCTTGAGCAGCCAAGAAACACAAAGCATAATATTGAACTTATTGTATGGATTACGGGCTTCTGAAGGTGATGAGCTATGTCACGTAAAATTTATTGAAGGACAACCAATAGGTAATATCAGTTCTTTTCAGTAAAAATTGTTCTTATCGAATATCCTAATTTACAGTTATTTGCAATAAAAAATGTATTTCGCATTGCCAAGGGGTTTTTTTTTTCTGTTTTTTTTTTCCAGTTCCAAAATGTTTAGCGGAGGGAATTGTATCCCAAGTGTTACCGCTTCATAATACTGATGCTCTTAATAATCTTAAAAGAACATGGATGCAGGCTTTCTTGAAATCACAGCCTCTTAGTAAGATTACTATTCTTCATTACAATTTGCCCTCCCATGCTTTCTATTTTCTCATTAAAAATGTTTGTTTTATTCATTATAAATAATTAATGCTGTTTGTTTTATCATTATAACTAATTAATGCTGTTTGATTTATTCATTAAAAATGTGTTTATTTTAAATAATTAATGCTGTTTTATTATAAATAATTAATGCTGTTGTTTTATTCATTATAAATAATTAATGCTCATTATAAATAATTAATGAATTATAAATAATTAATGTATTAATTTTCTTGTTTTAGTTGTATGAGCTGTTGTTTTATTCATTATATAATTAATGCTGTTTGTTTTATTCATTATAAATAATTAATGCTGTTTGATTTTTTGATTTACAAAATGAGTTCGCTAAGTGTATTAATAATAATCTTCAGATTTAATGCTTTTTCTATTTAACCGTTAGCTTACGGGTGGGACAGCCTATATCTTAGCAGATTTACATCTCAAAAGAATGGGGCTGGGTTAAGCCCTATCCCAGAGACTTTTCCCCCCTTTCGTGTTCTTCCCAAGTCAATGATCAGTTTAGTAGTACAAGTAGCTTTATCATGGAGTGGGGGTGGGGAGTGGGTAACAAAAAAGGTTACGAAATCAAGTTCTATTGTACAAATAGAACTCCATCCCTCCCTTCTTCAGTGCTTTGTATAAAGTTAACGATCTGTTACTAGATTATCAGTAGGTTTCTTATCTTTCACTAACGTGCAATACATGTCCACTAAAGTTATTTGGCATTGTTTATCTGTACTTAAGCACCACTACACCTTCCTCTTGACCCCATGTAGCGATACTTTCAGGTGTTACTTAGGTGTATATTTATGGGGGATGGGGGTGGAATAGTAGAAACGATACTTCCCCGTACGGAACAACAAATTTCTGTTTTCTAGCCCCATAAGCTAAAGGTTAATAATGGCTTCTTATTTAATAGTGATTTTTCATTTAATATTGACTTCGGGCTTTTAATTAATTTTTGATTCAGTAATTAATTTTGTGATTTAATGGCGGATTTTTTTCGCCTTAAATCAGCCACCTTTCCCACCTCTCCCTTGCATACCCTCCTTCCTTTGCTAAATTAAGTAATTTTGTTAGTTGGTCATTAATTTTGTATCATAATATTCTTGCTATTTATAGTATTCAGTTTTATGCTTTAGTAATTTGTTTCTTTATGTATTCGTGAACTAATAACAATTAACTAATAGTAATATGAATTAATAAATTTTTAAAATAAAAGTAATAATAATGAACTACTTTCGGAATTTAATAGCTGAGTATGAGGGCATTAACAAGTTTATATAAAGTACTTATGTATTATTAAACGAATTATTATTAACAAGCTCATGTATTATTAAATCATGGGTTCGGGTCCCAACAGGCGCCGGAAAATCATTCTTTTCTTTACGAGTAATTTAATATCTATATATTGTTTGCAGATGACATCTGTGACTATTTTGGTGTCAAAATTGCAATCTACTTCGCATGGCTTGGTCATTATACCAAAGCTCTTACTGTTCCAGCATTTTTTGGATTTTTTATGTGGTTGTTTTACTATGGCAGAGATCAGGTTTGCATAGTACTTTCCATTTTTTGAATTATGATTTTCTTTAAACATATTAGCCCCTCACTTAAAATCTGTTTTCATTTTAGGCGACCGAGGATCTTTGTTTTGTAGTTTTTGCATTGTTTAACGTGTTTTGGGCCACATTGTATTTGGAATCGTGGAAAAGATACTGTGCAGAATTAGCATATCATTGGGGGACTCTCGATACCCAAAACGAACTGTTAGCAGAACCTCGTCCTCTATTTACTGTAAGTATATCTTTTAATTAATTTTGTTAATTGGCAGTTATTTAATATTTTAATTGGATATTTTGCTCTTGGCACTCCTTCGTTTATATCTGTTGGCAATTTCGCAATTCTCATTTGGTAAAAATTTTAATTTTCCATTTTTTTTTCTTCTTGTTTTGGTGAACAAGTTTATGTTGCAATTGTAAAAGGCCTTTGACACTGTATTTCACTGTTATATGGTATCGATTTTAAGTAAGTAATTGTAGTTTATAAATTTTGATTTTATGAAACTTATAACACTTTTGTTATGGGTTTATTAGAAGGCATTTTTTCCTTGAATACAACATAATTTTTGTAAAACTTTTCTTTTTTGGGAATATTTTCTTTTGATTATTAATAGCAGCTTTGAAGGAAGTACTTGTTGATGTATCGAAAGATGTTTTTACCTCAAGTTGTTAGTACTTTTATGTGTAGATAATCTGGTTTCTCGTATAAGGAAATCTTTATATAAAAAAAAAAGAAAAAGCAAGATCTTTCTTACCAGGAAAAAAGTATAGAAATATTAGAAACAGTTGTCATTTCTGTTTTAAGGAAACTAGGGTTTTTTAAATAACGTCACATTGATTCCCTGTCATTTCTTTATTCATGTATTTACCTTACATTTATTTTTACAATCACAATAATAGTAATTTATTTACCAAGGGCAAAAATTGAGTGACAGGCAGAAAAAATTTCAAAATTGGAAACTTGATTTTTTTTTTTTTTCATTAAAGTTCAAAGAAAATATTGGGTGATTGTAAAAGTTTATGCCCGATTTTTATAGACGGCGCAAACTGTACAGCATGGCGAAGCTTTGGTGTTTTTAATTAGTCATGCTGTGTGCACTAATTAGGTGAGTTAATTGTCAGTTTAGCATCAGACATCATTCAAATAAGTCGATTTGTGTGTGAGAGAAAGTTGTCAAAATGGAAAATGAAAAGATACATTTGAGGCATGTAAAATGCTGTATGAGTTTCAGAAAAGCGTGAGTGTTGGGACTGAAAAAAAAAAAAAATCAACATTCAGAGCTTTTACTTGGACTGTGCTTTTATTCTCCAGACAATTAAAACGTGGTTTGTTTGATTTCGAAAGAAATGGTGGTTTCGACTTGGAGGATAAACCCTGCTCTGGATGGCTTTCTGGCATTGGTGACAACATTGTGTGTGCTTTGGTGGGAAAACTCCAAGAACTACAATTGAAATTGCTGAGGTGCGGCTATTTGGAAAAAACTGTCCAGTTTTGTCAAATCGAAAAGGCATCATCTTCCCACACCACAATGTGGGGCCATACATCACCCAACAGATTCTGTGAAAAATACAGGAGTTGCAGTGGGAAATTCTGCTGCATCCGTCATAAAACTTCTCTAGATATTGCTCCGACAATGTGGGGCCATACATCACCCAACAGATTCTGTGAAAAATACAGGAGTTGCAGTGGGAAATTCTGCTGCATCCGTCATATTCTCTAGATATTTCTCCTTTAGGTTTTCATCTGTTCCGATCTTGCAGAAGAGTTTGAATGGCAAAAATCTGAATTCTGAGGAAACTGTCGAAAACTACCTCACAAGCTTTTTTCAAGAGAAACCAAGTTCTTTCTTCAAAAATGGGAATTACAAGTTTGGAGATCATTGGAAAATAATTGTAGAGAACAATGATAATCATATAATCGATTAATAAAGCTGTATTCTTTAAAATTAAACGTATTGAATTTCATTTTTAAATTGGCACAAACTTTTGCAGTCACTCGATATAAGAGCACATTAAATAAGCTTGTTTGTGCACTAGTAGAGTTCAGTGTAACAAAATAAAATTGTTACTAATTTAAGGCTTAAAAAGATCTAAACTTTTAGCTGTATGACAAATAGAAAATTGTATCATGAGTAAAATAAATAAAAGCACGTTTCGTCTGTCTTGGCTTCGCGCTAATGATATTTGCTTGAATTTCATTGGCCCAGTAGGAGGTGGGTAGAATCATTTACTGACCAGATCACTGAATGATTGTGCATATTATGCAGTGATGAATAGAATCATTCACAGGATGATTATTCTAAACATCATCAAATAATGGACAAAATTGATCACTGAACGATTCTGAATGTTAGGTAATGATGGACAGTATGATTCACTGACTGGATTATTGAATGATTCTGGATATTATATGGTGATGTGAACAGAATCATTCACTGACTGGATTATTGAATGATTCTGAATATTATATGGTGATTGGAACAGAACCATTCACCGACTGGATTATTGAGTGATTCTGAATATTATATGGTGATGGGAACAGAACCGTTCACTGTCTAGATTATTGAGTGATTCTGGATATTACACAGTGATGTGAACAGAATCATTCACTGACTGAATGATTCTGAATATTATACTGTGATGGACAGAATCACTCAGTGATACTGGCAGAGAACACTTCTGTCCATCCCTATGTCCAATGGCTACAAATGCAACCTTTGAACTCGCAGATTAATGTCTGATAAAGATTTTCTGTTGTCTTGTGATTCAAAGGACATATTAAGTCATTGTTGGTGTTTCACATGAACTTCCATCTAGCTTTTAGATGCGAAAATGCGTGCCATGCATGTTTCTTACGAAAATGTTTCGAAATTACTAACTGTACTGGGTGTCAAAATTACTAACTGTACTGGGTGTCAAAATTATTAACTACAATAAATTCCCCATAAAAAATCACAAAAACCCCCTCTGGTGGCTTTGTGTGTTGACCAGTATTTGGCAATCGTGTTAACCTTGAGAAGGCTAATACTATCTTACAGCCTTATATACGGAGAAAGGGAGCATCATTTCTGTCCTCGGTGGCCTAGTGGTTAAGGAATTGCAGGCTCAACGGAGGGACCGTAGTTCGACTCCAGGCTGTGAATGGTGTCTCGTATTCTCCTTTAACCGAAAAGCTCTAGTTAGGTATCGAAATTATTAACTATGGAAATGTTTCTCATGCAGTGTTGTTTGGCATATTTCAGTGCTTCATTTTGTGTGTTCATTTTACATAGTGCCGGATTGAACCATTGGCTGACAACTTAGTTGCCATTCTCGAAGGAACTGAAGATCATAAGAATTAGTTTTTTTGTGCAAAACCCCAATATAAGATACGAAAAGGAACCGTAAAATTATTTTGCTTGAAACATAGGAACACCTTTCTCTTTTTTTTTTCGAATTCCCACCATTTGGTCTTTTTATCATTTAGTGTCAAATGATGACAAATGATTTGTAGTCATTTGTGTCAATAACAAGAGCACTATATTAGGCAACTAACATTAAACCTACATGAACGGTTACCCACAAAGCTGGCTGACTAGGCTTAAAAAGAATATTATAAATCAATCTATGAAGGAATATCATAGTACATTCACAAAGATTTTCATGGTATCTGTTAATATACATTATAGAGCTTTGCAGGATTTTCCATTCATCTGTTTATTAAAAACATTTAACGTTCCACTTCGTGCTATACAGAGCATCCTCAGAAGCAACAGCCAACCAAGTTTCCCTCTACAAAAATGCAAGACTTCTACTTGGGTGCTCGGAGAGGTGGGGGGGAATTCCGCTGAGCAACCAAGCGAAAGTCTTGCATTTTACAGAGGGAAACTTGGTCGGTATTATTTCTGAGGATGCTCCGCATAGCACTGAGTGAAACGTTAAGTGTTTTTAATAAACAGACGTTGCGGAATATCCCGCAAAGCTCTATATTATGTAATATTGTAATATTTATAAAGGAATGTTGTAAATCAGTATTCCTTTAACTGTAACTAGTGTTTTTAATAACTATACTCGCGTGCATTTAAGTGAAATATTAAAAAAGTTTTTAGCCATATGGTGGCGCAGAAGTAATGCAATTGTTTATCTTGCCATTAACCGAAGTTTGACTCTAATAGTAACGTAGAATGAATGACATTTTTTTGCCCATCATGGTCATTTCATTTTGGTTCTCCGCAGAGAACTGTAGACCTCAGTGCAGTATGACCCTAGCTGGTCTCGTGCTGTGAAACAAATATATATTGTTAAATGAGAACGTTGCGTGGCATGGATTAGTTCTAAATTTGGATGAAACAAAATTGTCGGCATAGCAAACATACTTGAAAACATCTTCTTAATTGTTTTTCATATTTACAATTGCTATGAGACATTTTAGAGTAATGGAAGAGTGGTTTACTCAGGGTGTCTACTCATCTGGAATACCTGGAAAAATTGGGGAAATTTGAAATACAAAGGCCCAAGTCAGGGAAATTTGAAAGTCATTGTTATAATAAATAACTTATTAAAATAATTTTCCTGAACTGTGCTTTTCATACCACATTACCTACTGAAAATTTTGAAAAACTTGTACTTTTGACTAAACTTCTTCCAAAAGTTACCATTTTGCACCAAAACTAATATAATTTATATAAAATTATTAAGCCTATATATTTCTCAGGAGAAAATGTTTGCCAAATATATAACTAAAACTTGAAAAACAAAAAGTGTTTTTAGCTAAATTATCCAATCTGTAAGGGATTTTGATCATACCAATCTCCTTTTTGTTATATATAGTCATACACCTTTTAAATGAAATAGAAGATGAAGCATCAGCTTTGCGATTATATAGTTAAACTCTTTTATAATGAACTCAAGAAGGGCCAAATGGAAATGTTGCTGTAAATATTTAATTAGTGCAAGTTTTTAGTGTAAAGAAATACACTTTTTAATACAGCTTTTGAATTTGTAAATTCACTATAATTGAGTTATAAATGGCTTTGGGGTTTGCGTTAATCGATTTCCTGGCCTTGAAACTTGCTTTGATTGGGCAAATTTTAGTGCATTGTGTGTTGTTTACTGTAATTAGCGACTGGAAATCGATTAAGATTTGGTCTGGAAACCTGGAAAAGTCAGGGAAGTTTGAAATAGAATTTGGGTAGACACCCTGTTTACCACCAAAATACTGTTTTATATTTACAGGGACCACTAGTCAAAAGTCCAATAACGGGAAGGATGGAACCTACATATCCAACTTGGAAACGTTCTTTATTCCGCTATTGCGTTAGCTTGCCTGTGATGGGTTTTTGTCTTTTTATGGTGTTCTTTGTCATGTTCCTCATTTTTGAACTCCAGGTAACTTTCGATTTGCTACTGCATTTTAAAGAAACCTGTTATTAGAGCTTTGTAGAAATTGAAATGTAAGGCAATTATCGTTATAAAGAAATCAATGAACATTTTTTTTTATTTGTTGGTATTAAACATTAGCATATGTTTGCTGTATAATGCATCTATCTGGTAATATGCATGCCTTATGCATATACAATTTTATATTCTTTTTGATAATACTCTTTTGTGTTATATGCTAGTACAGTTGATATAGAAATAATGTATGTGTGTGTGTGTGTGTGTGTGTATTGTAAATATAGAAAACGTAGTTTGAAAAAATGGACAATATATAGGAAATATATTTCCAATTTATAACGTTACAACCTAAGTTCTTCCTATTAACTGGATGCATATATTTTTTTTCTGTAAGAATACTGTTTATGTGGAGAATGTGTGCATATATAGAAAATGGTTTGGCAAAATAGAATAGATATATAGGGAGTGTATATTTTGTGAAATAGAGGATGCAACATTTATAGAGAAAATACTTGAAAGGTGTTTACATATATGCAAAATAGATCATTAACTCTGTTGAAAGCTGATTATTACCTAGCGACAAATTCTACCTGGCATTACCTAGAGGTAAATTGTGTTCATTATTATCTGCAGATGAATCCTGTACAATATTATCTAAAGATAAATCTTATCCAGTTTTACCTGGAGATGAATAAATAAATTGTTCTTCATAGTATAATTTTAATTGTTCTTGATTAGAACAAACAGTTGTTAATTAATAATGTATGATTTTTTTTAATTCTGTGAAAATGAATGATTTGAAATTCTTCAAGATACTGTGATTATCTTTCTTCAAAATAACGTTTTGTTATTATTTTTCTTCTTTGGTAGACATGGTGGGATCAAAAAGTTACAGCGAAGGGTTTCCCGTTTTGGACAACTCTTTTACCGAAGGTTTTACTTGCCCTCGTCATCAATGTTTTGGATGGTGTATACCATAAAATAGCTGTGTGGTTAAATGATAAAGGTATTACGATTTTTAAAAATAAATTAAGATTTAGTAATTATACTTAATTAGTTGACATTACCAATTACGTCAAGAGTTTTATGTTCACCTTTTGCTCATTATTCTTTTATTAGTAAACTTCTTGGAAAATAATTTCTGATTTTAAAGGTTCTAAACTATAGCTTTTCTTGCATTTGTGTGTGTATATATATATATATACACACACATATATATATACACACACACAGTTGAACTCCACTTAACCAAAATGGCCTGTTGCAAATTTTTTATTTTTAAAATAGACACCCAGTCAATGTTCTTGGCAAAAATGCTCATATTTGTCTTTTAGTGTGCTCTGATCTTAAGGAAGAAACTAACATAAATGTTAGTCAAGAACATGATAAAAACAAAATGTACAAGAAAAAGTCGGGTGGTGTTAAATATTTTTTTTTTCAATTCACTATACCGGCTACGGCCACACATGATCTTGTGGCGTGGAAGTGAAAATTTCGCTGTCAGAGGAGCTTCCATGGTGAGTTCTAACAGACGCGTCAATCTGCATAGTTCTAACAAGGTTCTGTTTTATACTGATGGGTGTGTCATATGTTAAGGCTGACACCTATATTACCCATCTTAAGCATCTCTTCTGAAAATTCCTCTTTCCAAACTGAAATACCCCCTTAGTGGTTAGATGCTAGAAGAATTAATAGTTGCTACTGAAATTATTAAATTAGTATTATTAAATAATAATGTAAAAATTATTGAATTAAATAGTCAAATTGTGCAGAAGGAAAAGCGTGGGAAAATCACCCCATAAGATAAAACTTTGACGTCATAACCACAGTGTCTTTTGATAAACCTTTACACTGAAAATTGTATTTTTCGATTATCCGCAATTTTGCTTATCCGAAATATTGTCTGCATACTTTATTTCCATTAATCAGGCTTTTACTGTATATATACAACAAATATCCGGTGAAGCACACTTTAAAAAACGCTGTTCTAAATGTGAGAACAAGATCCGGATAATCAGAGTTCTACTGTATACACATGCTATCTCAGCTGAAGGTTTGAAAGCCAAGTTAATTGGACGATCCGGATTAACGGCATAAAAATACGATTATAGATGAAGGGTTGAAATCTTCTATTAGTTTGATGGTCCGGATAATTAGAATCTTTCTGTATCAAAACGCTGTTCTAGATGAAGGATTGAGATCCTATCAATTGGATGATCTAAATAAGTGGAGGTCTGTGGTGTAAAAACACTTCCGGCTGTAGGATCAAAATCCGGTTAATTGGATGATTCAGATTATTGTAGTTTTACTGTATAAAAACACTATTCTAGATGAAGAATCACGATCTGGCCAATTGAACGAACCGGATAATTGGAGTTTTACCATATAAAGTGTATACAATCATTTTCGACACCTTTTGGAGAAAGAGAGCTTTGTTCCTGTCTTCATTCGTCTAGTGCTAAAGACACTATAGGCTCAACAGAGGGACCCTGGTTCGAATCCAGAATGGGGACGGCGTCTCTTTTTTTTCCTAAAACAAAAAAGCTCTAGTTTGAGCTATTTACACGTGGGTGTCGAAAATTATTGTATAATAAATTCCCCCACGAAAACTCACAAAAAACTTTCCTTGGTGGCTTTGTGTGTTGACCATTATTTGGCAATTGTGTTATCCCTGAGAAGGGTAATAATATCTTACATATAAAGAAAAAGACAGTTATGTACGTCCTTGTTCAGGCAGTATTAGGGTCTTGATCATTTCTCATGTCCATGACAGGTTATTTATAATAATTATAATTTAATTAATATTTTTTTTATTTCTTAATTCCTTTCAACCGGAAATTGCTTCTGCAAAACTTTTTGTGCATTTTCTGCTGACTTTAATGCATATTTCTGAACCATCGAGAGGTTTTCAACTCCCCCGAAGGAAATTTTAAGGAGATTAAAATTGATTTATAAAATCAAAGTGTATTAATATTATTTCAATGGAAAGGCTTAAGTTACTTTAGTTTTCGTTTTCTAAATATGTAAACAGCAAGGACGAGCTTCAGTGGGAGGGGTACGAGGCGATTGCCCCGGTCAGCATTCAATAGGAAAAAAATAAAGACGATGAAGAATATCTTATGTTATTTGTTACGACTGTAATAAATAAAAGTCTTATACTGGTGTCCAAAGTATCTAAGCCTTGGAAAAATGCGATCCAGACGTTTTTTTCACGAATCTTCAAGCTACTCGTCTTTCAAACTACGTTTTCAGTAGGTGTTGCTTCAGCAGAACGTAGTTTTTTATCGTTGAAACCCCGTCAAACTTGGCTTCGAACGCGGATGACAGAAGAGACTTTTAATACACACCCACAGAGACATTCATATTGATGTAAATAAAGTGATTGACAAATTTTCAAAGAAACCAAGATGACTTAACTTTGCACTAGAAGCTTAAATTTTTTTAAAATGTTGCTTGTTATAAAAAGTAAAATAATTACAACGTCTTTGTATACTATAATTTTTTTTTAATTAAAAAAAAAATGTCTTTGTAGTTTAAATTTAAACTTGTTCTATTAATTACATTGTAAATTATAGTTTTGGTTATTGTATATATGGCTCCTTTACTAGCTTATCCTTCTGTCGTACTTAACTATAATCTACCCTGAACCATATAATTCAATTAAAGGAAAGCCCAACTTTAATTCATTGTTGTAAATTAAATATTTTGGTGAAGATAAAGGAAGGCTAGTAATATATCAACATTTACCTAAACTATTTAATAGTCCAAAACTAAAACTTTTCCTGGTGAGGGCCCCCCCCAAACCACCCCCCCATAATAACATCCTGGATTGGCCCTTTGTAAGCAGAGTTGGTTATATAACATTCTAATAGTCATAACCACCACCACCACCTTTGAACTCATTTGTCTAGGACCCATTTCCAGTATGCTTTGTTGCATGTATATACACCGAAGAGCCAAAACCACTTAATAACGTGTAGGTCCACGTTTGGATTGTGAAAGAGCCTAGATGTGGTGTAGCATGCCTTCAATTAGATGCTGATAGGTTACACGTGGGATATCATACCATAATTGCAACAGAAGTTGGCCAAACTTTTGTAAATTCCGTGGTTGTGATGTTAATGCTCTGATACGTTGTTCTAAGTGAAACCACAGGTGCTCAATGGGATTCATGTTGGGAGAATTTGGGAGCCAGAGCAATAAAGAAAACTCATTCTTATGTTCCTTGAATCAGTCCAAAACCATATGAGCTTTGTGACAGGGAGCATTATCCTGTTGTACAATGCCATTGCCATCTGGAGAGATGGTGGACATGAAAGGGTGTAACTGGTCCTCCAGGATGTTTAAGTATGTGGAAGCATTGAGATTGCGTTGAACAATGACAATGGAACTAAGCTGGTTCCATGAAAAACTCGCCTACACTATAACACTCCCGCCATCACCTTGCTTCCTTCCAGCAGTGCAGCCAAGTAACAGTGTTTCCCCCGTTAAACATTGCACACGAATGTGTCCATCCACATGATGTAAACAAAAACAAGGTTCATTTGTCTACGTGACCCTCCTCCACTCTTCAGCTGTTCAATGGACATGGCTATGTGTCCACAGCATGTGTTTATGGCAATGAGTTGTAGTGCGTATAGGCACATGAATGGGGTAATGACTTCGTAGTCCCATAAACAACAATGTATGGTGAACAGTGTTTTCCAACACATTCTGTACATTGCCACTATTAAATTTCTTGCCAATTTCCGCCACGGTCGCACGTCTATTCGCATGAACAAGCCGATGAAGTCTTCGGCCACACATTGAACTGATTTCTATTTTAGAATTCCAGAACAATTAAAACACTTTTCTCCTTAAAATTTCTCCAGAGATGGGGATGATGATATCTCTCTCTCTCTCTCTTTTTCTGTCTGTCTCTAGTGGCAAGGAGCAAACTTAAAGAAATTTTTGTTTTACAGAAAACTATAGACTTGAAGAGACTTATGAAAATCATCTGATAGTCAAATTAGTTCTGGTTGGTACTAAACGTACTTTTCTCTTTTCAGACTTTTTTTTTAGCTCTTTACTTCGCCTTCATTATCGCAATTTTGTATTGAGATTGTTTAGCAGCGTTGCCTTGAATTTTTGTGTGAAATGTGAAGCTTATATTTATATCCTTCATCCCGCCCTCCTCCTCAATGTACTTATTATTGTTCCCATATTTTTCATTAATGGGATGGTAAGGTTCTGTGGGGGACACCCCACCTTTTGTTTTTGAGGTTTTAAATATAATTCCTGAGTTGAAAAGGGATTAGTTGTGGCCTTGAGCAACTTTCACGTTAAGTCATCAGTTTCATTTTTTTTTTAGCAACTTTATTTAGGCAGCAACATGAACAACAAAAAAATATACATTGAGATTACAAATCAATGTTAGTTTAAGTTAATTATAAGAACAAAGACATATCTACATTAACATCATACGAAAATATAGATGCATAAAATTAATTACAAAAATATAAATACATCAAAATTAATTAAAAAAAAAATATCAATACATTAATTAATATACTGTGAAATAGAATTTTGTCCATGTCTGCCTGGGTAGCGCAGGTAAAGACGTAGTCTGACAAAGCCTGCACCACCCAGGAGATACCAGATAGCCAAAGCAGCCCCATGGGATATCACTGCGCAAACATCAGCGAAAATTAAATTAAGTATGCGATTGATTAAATAGAATTAGTAAGGAGGATCCGGATTAAAGACTTAAACTTAGAATAGGAATTTATCTCTTTTATATTAGAAGGCAGCTGATTCCACAATTTAGGACCTGAAGAACCCACTCTGTGGCAACCCAGCTCCAGACGAGAAAATTGAGGTCTGTAGTTACGTCTACTTGTTGTTGGATAGTTATGTGTAGGTTGCTGTAAATCAATTGGAATAGATAGACTAGATTTTTTAAACATTAATAACAAAATTTTATAATTTAAAAGTTGATTAAAAGTTAATAAATTGAATCTTTGCGGAACCTCACATTTCGTGTAGCCCTTTCCACCATATGGGGATCTAACATCCTTACATCGATTGACTGCTCATAAAGGAAATTAGTAGAAGTGACCATGATCATGACCTTTTAGTAATGATCATGTTCTTTAAGTCCTTGCACCATAAACTCACAATCAAGTAAAAGACCCTTTAAGGTTATTGGACTGTGGTCAATTGCAAATATGTTTTCAGGTTCATATTAGTACTATACTGGTCATTGTAGTCTGTTCCATAATCTCCTTGAGTTAGTGTCGTAATAGCAAATCTTTTACATGACTTCAACCACATACTACAAAAACGATAACATTTTGATGAAGCGTTATTCAATAAAACAATGGTATTTTGATGAAGTCTTAACATTTTATCAAAGTATCGATTGCTAACTTGACATATAGCTCCCCCAAAATTCTGAATCCTCCACTAACCATACCAATATGTTCATTAATAAACATTTTCTAAAGAAAATTATTTTAAGGTAAATTACAAATTTAGACCCCCCCCCCTCCTTTCCCATTGATTTAAGTGGTATAAGCTTCAACTTTTACTGTAATTTTTTTTTATTCATCTTCTATTTGCAAACCGTAATCTATAACTCAGTGCTTGGCATTTCCACAAAATGACAACGATGGTAGCTAGCTTGTATGCATGATTCAAATTGGGATTAATTTTCGTCATGCACTTTGTTTGCTTTGTGTTGCTTAGCTGCAAGTGAAGGTTTTATTTGTTGAAGTTGTTCTTTTCTTCTTCTTTGCTCCTTTTTCCTCTTTCTCTCCGGGGACTCAACAGAGAACTATAGGGGAGAAGAGGAGTATGAAAACCATCTCGTAGCTAAAGAGCTTTTGGTTAGTATTCTTTTGTTGTCTGCATAATCTTTTTTTGCATGGCAGAATATTTTTTCAGTTTTGGCATCACCAAGCAACGTTTGTCTTTTTTTCCCCTCCCATTTTTAATCGTTAGAACTTAATGTTTGTGGAAAATATTTGTCAACTGCCTGAAATACCGAGTGGACAATTTTCCCACTAGATTTTGACATATTTAAAGCTTTTAATTAAAAGGAAAAATGCTTTATTGGCTTTCGTGTGAAATCTTTGTGGGAAGAATGTCCCTTTATAATATTGTAATATCTACATAGAAATAATGAATGAAGTGTTTTATATATAAAATAAGTGTCTAAGCATCTCAAAATGTAAGATATTTATTATATATGTTCCATGTTTAAAATCAATAGTAGATATATATGCGAGTTCTGAATTATTTACTTTAATACTGTCATTTTATATACATGAATCAATGGCAACGAAAAGAGAGGCGCTCGTGGGGCTCAAGCCACCCCACCATACAAGTTCATTCTTCTTAACTCCGAAGCACTTGAGCTTTTTCAAAGTTTCTCAAGCCCCCCCCACCCATATTTTTCAAATTACTATGCCCCTGCTATGAGTGGGTGATTGTTAAAAGGGTTCCAAGTCAAATTTACACGATTTTGCAAAAAATAGTTTACAACAATTGCTGCAACATATGTAATTTTAATAATTAGGTATTAGACAATACTCTTTATGTTCACGTTAAATATTTAGGTGCATTTACATAGAGATATTTCAGATAAAGCAATCAGATTTAAGCAAAAAGTTTTTTTTTTTGCAAAATTTCAAACCTGATTCAGTCCCCTTTTAATAACAATAATAATAAATAATAATTTTTTGTTCAAACCTGAAATGCATTGCTTATCACATTTGGCAAAAATTGAAGATTATATATAATTGACACAGAATATGTATGGAAATTATTAATTAGATTATATGTAATGACGAATGATTATTAAAAATGTTGTTGACAGATTTGAAAGGAAGAGAATTAGAAATCACAGGTGTGTTATGAGAATTCTATTCCAAGGTCTATCAATCACCCATTCGTGTATCTTACTTAAGTATAATTAAATGTACAGTGGGGTATGCTAAAACAACCAACCTTACAATGAACAAATGCCATAATGAACAGTTTTTATGACTGAAATCGGGATGCTACCACGGATGCGGAGAAATCCGGAAATGCTACAACGGATTCGGAGAAATCTGGAAATGCTAGCACATGCACTCGCATGAGGTGTCGGGGAATTCCCCCCCTTCAATAATAAAGCATCAGGCATCAGCTTTGTTATTGTTTGTAAGGTTCGGTTATGTGTTTAGATCAGTTATGTATCTGTTTATTTGTGCCTTTAGCAGACAAAATATAGTTTTAAGTTATTAATTTGTTGCATAATTTCAATCATGAGCCGGCAAAATAGTTAAAAAGTTAATTTTCTTAGACGTTAAAAAGGAAATTATTTCCAAGCGAGAAAGTGGAAAATGTTTAGGTGATTTAAGTGCTGAATATGGTATGGCTAAATCAATGATCTGTACAATTTAAAAAAAAAAAAGAAGGAAGAAAAAGTGTGCAAGTTGCGAAAGAAATCTCTAGATTAAGCAGTTTATGTTGTAATATCACAGAACAGATGGGAACTCTTCTTTAATTGTGGAATTAAGAAAAACAAATGTCAGGTGATACTGTGAGTGAGGCGATATTTGTGAAAAGGCCAAATAATTGTTTGAGGAACTTAGTGCTAAGGCTCCTAGTACAAGTAGTTCTGATTCTTTGAATGAGTCTTTTGACCCCAAGCCATGGTTTACCGGTTTTAGAAAAAGGACCGGAATACACAGTGTTGTTAGACATGGTGAGGCAGCTAGTGTAGATACGGACGCTGCTGTGCAACATTGTGAGAAATTTAAAAATATAATTGAGGAGGGAGGCTTTGTTCCGCAGCAGGTGTTTAACTGCGACGAAACTGGCTTTTTCTGGAAGAGAATGCCATGCAGAACTTACATCACGAAGAAGGAGACCACCTTCCCTGGCCATAAGCCAATGAAGGCTTACCTTGCTCTTTTGTGCAAATTTTCTGGGGAAATGTAAGGTTAAACCACTACTCATATACCATTCATGGAACCCCAGAGCTTTTAAAAACGTCAGGAAAAATCGCCTTGGAGTTTTTTTGGTGTTCCAACCACAAGGCTTGGATTACCAGGAGTCTGTTCTCTGACTGGGTGACTAAGGTGTTTGGTCCCACTATTTGTGACTATCTTAGGGAGAACTCTCTTCCATTAAAGGTTCTTTTGGTCATGGACAATGCTCTGGGTCACTCTCCTAATTTAATGGAAGAATTACCAGATGAGTTTAGCTTCATCAAAGTTTACTTTTTGCCGCCAAATACAACCGCTCTTCTTCAACCTATGGACCAGCAAGTGATCGCAAATTTTAAAGAACTCTACACTAAAGCAATGTTCGGAAAATGTTTTGAGACCACTTTTTCCAGTGATGTGACTCTGAAAGACTTTTGGAAGAATCACATCAATATAGTAGATGCTGTTCTCTTAATTGTGGCTGCTTGGAAGGAGCTTTCTGCTAGATGCTCGAGTTTGGCTTGGAGGCAATTGTGGCCTGACACTGTGACTCCGAGGGATTCCGAAGGATTTTAACATTTAGAGAAAGAACCTACTGTGCAGGAAATTTTGTTTCTAGGCAGTTCCATGGGCTCGGAGATCAGTGAAGAAGATGGAGAGAACTTGGTACAGGAGCACACAAAGGAGCTGTCACTTGAGGAGTCGGAAGAGCTTCACAATGAAGAGGCACTGAACGAGAATGTTTTCTGGGATAAGGAAAAAAGTCGCGGCCTTCCAGCTGAAAACCTTAAAGAAATATTTTCTTGTTGGAATAAACTGTCCGAACTTATGAAAAATTATCATCCGGATATTGCTGCCATAGAAATGAGCCTTAATCATTTTAACGA
>QLNU02014802.1:176631550-176673898 GCA_006491805.2 Dysdera silvatica
GTAATTTTTCTGGAAACTACTTTGAATTTTTTTTAAAAAGTATTCATATAGGAATCTGTACATTTAAATTCTGCGAAACCTATTTCTTTGGCTTCCATCAGTGCCCAGCTTCTCAAGTCGTTTTCATGGACAGGCAAATGATTTTCTCTGGCATTTCAAAAATTGTTATGTACATAATTTTTAACAATGCTGCATTTTTCACTGACACTACCCTGTTTGTTCAAATGTGTTCTAAATTTTGCAACACGTGATTTACTCTTAAGCCTTGGATCACGTTTTTGAATCTGTTTAAATTTACCTGTTTTGCAAGAACCATAAAACTTAATGATTTCTTTCATTTGTTTAAGACTGACTATACCGTTATTTTGTTTAGAAGCAGGTTCATATAAATCATCAGAATTACTACAATAATCATCGCTAATGTAATCGTCATTAAAATTATGATCCTCCACATCTAATGTTATCTCTTCCATAACACTATCCGTCAAAATTAGCTCAATCTTTTGAATACATCCTTGCTTTCTTCATACTCGCTTTCAGTAATTACAGAAGGTTCCACTTTATATTTATTAATCACTAAATTTTTTAAACAGCCTTTATGATATTTACAACACATTTCATTTTTTCCCAGATTTTGCAAAGTTAATTTTATATCAGAAATCGATAATTTTTAATATATTTCAACATTCAACACCTTACATTTAAAGTATTTTACTCCCCAAAGCACAAGTTAAAATTTAATTTTAAGTTAAAAATGTCATTTCAAGCACACAGTACGATTAGTTCAAGGAATTACAGCATTCTTCAACTGACAATTAAGCCGACTAAAACAAAATAGTGCCCGATAGAAGTTTTGTCTTTATCGTATGCCAAATATATCACGCACGCCAAATGTTTATAGCCAAAATCGCCAAATTCTGTTCTCATAAACTTTTTTTTTTAATCGAAATTTTTTGTTAGTCAGATTCATGTTTTTGATTTTTTTAAATTTTACACGTTTCGTTTCGTAACTTCCTTTACTACTACTTAAATGAAAATAAAATTAATTGAAATACAGTGTCAGCAAAAAATATGAATATTGCTCTAAAATCGCACTTTCCCTAACTTCAAAGTCAAATAAAAAATCAAAATACGAGTCTTGCAAAAAAATAACACCACATTTGTAACTAAGGCAGCAGCCTCTACAAAATGTAATAGGTCTCGATTCTAGGTCGAGGGCCTCACACAAAAAAGTTCCCTTGTAAGAGTTTCACCTATGTTAAGCCATCTGATGGGGCGTTTCAATGGTCTTTCAACTATTAAGTCAACTATTAAGTTAGGGGGTTAATTTTTTGAGGTGCTAAGCCTCCAGCTAGAATATATATATTTTTTTAGTGTTAGATTTATTATTCGGCTTTCAAATTATTTAGATCTAAATTATGAAGTGCTTCAGCTGTTATCGTTAGTAAGTATTTGTTAATAATTGTATAATTAACATTTGGTAATTTTGCTATGGTATTTTTAATAAGAATTGTTTCTGATATTAATTTTTCATTTTTTTAATTATGAAAGTTTCAGTTTGTGAATTCGTTTCTCTCGCTGTTCTACATTGCCTTCTATCTTCAAGACATGGAAAAGTTAAAAGAAGTAATTTTTCTTTATTTCTCTTTCTTGGTGTTTTTATAAGTTTTTGTTTCTTGTTACTTTAGAACAGAAGAAGCCAGAGTTGTCTGTATCGACCCCTTCCCCCTGGGGTCCATAGAAAAATGTAAGACATTGTTGTATGGGTAATATTTAATTAATTCGGTCGACCTGGATTACTTCCATCATGACTTGCTAAGTTTTCTTGTTTACTAAGTTCATGAAAGTTTTATTTTCATATATATAAAGAACATATTATTGTTATCTGAATTAAATTTTATGTAATACTTATCCCTTCTATTAAATATTTAATGTTAAGACGGATGTCAAAAACAAAATTATATCCCTTTGACCGTAAGGCTTAACTTCAAAGGGATATATTTTTGTTTATTACTATATAATATATAGTTAACATATATTATTATATATATTATAATAATACCTTAACATCTTTACATACGGAGAAAGAGAGCGTTGTTTCCTGTCCTCATTCGTCTAGCGGTCCAAGACACTCCGGGCTAAACGGAGGGACCCTGGTTCGAATCCAGGATGGGGAAAGCGTCTCTTTTTCTCCAAAATTACACAAGCTCTAGTTTGAGCTGTAATTAAAACGTGGGTGGCAAAAATTATTGTAAAATATAATTATTGATTACAATATAAATTCATATCATATTCAACCATTATTTATCTGCTGCTGGATGAAGGTCTCTCCAAACGCTTTCCATACAAATCTGTCCTGAGTAATTCGCTTCCATGTCACCCCAACCTGTTTTCTTATCTCATCCACCCATCTAGTTTGAGTATGTTTTCTAAGTCTTCAGTGGTCTCTTGGAATCCAGTTGAGAATTTCAGTTGTCCATAATTGATCAGTTCTTCTTGCGTTATGGCCAGTCCATCGTCAATTCAACCTTTTTACTTTAACAACAATATCCTCTACTCCTGCTTGCTCTCTCACCCAAGTGTTTCTTTTTCAATGACCCTTGGTTATTCCAAGCATGCACCTCTCCATGCTCCTTTGCGTTGTCTGTAACTTTTGTATTGCTGCAATTGTTATATTACATGTCTCTGAGCCATAAGAGAGGATTGGCAATACACTCTGGTTGAAGACTTTTCTTTTTAGATACAAAGGCAATTTCCCTTCAGGATAAAACTGTGTCTTCCAAATGCACTCCATCCAAGTTTAATACACCTATTGACTTCTTTCATAATATTGTCTTCCATTGAAATCAGTTGGCCAAAGTAATTATACGAATCAACAATTTCTGGCTCAATGTTGTCAACTTGTACTTTTCTTTCCTCTACGAAATTATTGAACATGATTTCAAGTTTTTGTAGGTTCATCTTGCATCCACCTTCTCTACTTCTATCTGAAATCTCCTGCACCATGTCTTGATGTTCTGTTGGGTTCGTTGAGAAAATAACAATGTCATTAGCAATCCGTAGGTGATTTAAATATTCACCATGTATTTTTACTCCTTTTTCACTCCAGTTTATCAGCTGAAAAATCATATGCAATGCCGAAATAAAAAGTTTTGGAGACATGGTATCTCCCAGCCTCACACCTTTACCAATTTTGATAATTTTGGTGTCTTTATGTAGCCGAAATTTTGCACTTGCATTTTTACACACACACGTTTCACTATGTCAATGTACACATCCTCGAAGTCAGTTGATATTAAAGAGTTGATGACTGTTGATTTAATAGAGTCAAAGGCTTTCTCTTAATTAATAAATGCCACACACAGTGGAAGTTCCTATTCGTTTGTTCTTTCAAATAGTTCTCTTAATACTCGAATATGGTCTACTATACTGAATCCACTTCGAAATCCAGCTTGTTCTCTTGGTTGAACTGTATCTAATTTTTCTGTAGGCGACATGTTAGCACTTTTGTGAAGATTTTATAAATAGTAGTATAATTATATATATAGTAATAAATTTATTATATATAATCATATATATATGATTTTTTTATTTATAAATTCATATATATGATTACATGTAATACATTTGTTACTATATATATGGTAATTATTATATTTAATGTAGTACATATTATGCATATAATAAACACTGTAACTATAAAAAAATCTAAGAACTCATTTAAGTGACTTTTTTGCTTGTCCTATTACAATTATGTAATAGTAAAATAAAGGGGTCGATAAAAGGTCAAGTAACTCTTGAAAGTGTCGATGGCAAAAAAAGTTTGGCGACTTCTGCTTTAGACAAAAAATCGGACAAAAAATTTCATTTTAAAGTGATTTTTCAATCAGTCTAAAATTAATCTAAAAATGTTATTCAGTTCATGTAAATTGAGAGTGAGTTTCAGAAGAACTTGAAAGTGTGGAAAAGGCACTTAAAGAAGAATCCTTGAAAATGCAATTCATTTATTATTATTAGGGCCCAGATCTTGATGACCTAAAAACTCCTAAAAAATATCCTTAAAAGGATGAAAAAATGCCCTTAAAAAGATGGAAAAATGACCTAAAAAGTAAAAAAAAAAAGCCTTTAAGTTTAAAGAAATCCCTCCAAAACAATTTGTATTATATTTTTCCCAAGTTGTAAATCAAATAACTTCAACGTTAGGCAATTTATAGACTGGAATTTTCATTCTTACACCATGATACATCAGAAGAAGAAAAAAAAAAGGAAGTAAATATATACCTGTTACAAATAAATTTTAATGATGTGTAATCTAATCTCTTACAAGAATATCAAAATTGAACTGAATAATTATGCGTATGTTTAACATTGTTAAAACTATATTTTCTGAAAGCAAATTCTTATACCTTGAAAAACTCTTCTCACCACTCACATATGATGGTGCAGCTACTTGCAGAAAGAAACTTACGTATGTTATTGGAGCATATTTGAAGAAAACGCTTTCGTTTTTTTATGGAATTTTTTTATCAATTCTCGATGTTTCTGTGTCTCCAGTTAAGATACCAGAAATTTTTTTCAAGATCTGAAATACAGATTTTTTTTTTTCTAAAACATAGATTAATTTTGCAACAATGGAGTGTCCAGTCTTCCCCTTGGTTTTTTTTTCAGTACGCCACTTTCTTTATCAATCTAACAATTGAGTCAACGAGTTCCATTCTGTGCTTCTGAACCCTTAATAATGGAAGGTAAAATGCTGAAGTTTGATCTTATGTATGCCAAATTTCCTTCTATTTTTTCCTGAGAGAACAGACATCGCGCAATTTGAATAAATGCTACGTACTCCGGCTGAAACTCATTTACTGTCGCCTTTACAGCATCAAAATTTTCTCTGTAACAAATATGCAACCATTGAGCATACGACCATGTTCCCTAACGCGTTGTCAAAGGATTTGGTGGCAAAGTCGAACTAGAAATTTGCATTTTAAAGACTTCTGTACGATAAAGAAATTTCAAGAAAAAATGTTTAGCATTAGAAACAAGTCTATCTACATCCAGATAATTTGCCTGAATTTCCTCAGCAACCCTATGTAAGGCATAATAGGCAAGTGACATGCCCTAGCTTTGGATAAAAAGTTTGTTTTTCTGGCTTTCACTATGTTTGGTGTAGCATCCGTTAAAAAAAGGTAAAACGTTATGTTCAACTCCATTTGGTAACGAAAAGAGTAAAAGATTTCTCAAATAGCTGATAGATGGTTGAATGATTAACCTTTTCAAGTGCCTCCTAATTCAATAAAATACTTAATATAAAGTAACATTTGGGAAATGTGAAGGCAGGGTTGAAATAAAAGTTAGCATAAGGTTAAAATAAAAGTTGGGAATGGCGCTAAAAGCAACGTTAAAAAGGCTGCGATTATTATACGTAGTTGACTAAAATGAAAGCTGTTGGAGCTTTTTTTTTTCCCCTAGGAATCATAGTTGTGGTTATTGCAACTTGTTTGTAGTTCTTGCAAAAATTTTATTTTTATGAAAAACTTGGCAAAAAATCATGCAAAACAAGGAAAAATCGACTAAAATGCCTTAAAAACAGACAGGCAAAAATTGCAAAAAAATGCAAATGTCATCAACATCCGGACCCTAATCATTATTTATACAGTGATTAGTGCAACTAGTGTTATATATGTGGGGTTTTTTTATATGTGGTTTATATGGGTTTTTTTTTTATAGCAACTAGCTGCTCTTCTTATAACACGCCAAGTTGTTGGGAACATAAAGGAATCTCTAATTCCATTTTTGACTGAAACGTTCAAGCTCGCTCATTTGAATGCAGACCAAACATTGCTAACCCCAGTTTCAGAGACAAGTCCAAAACAACACGACTCCGACAAGGACAGTGACCTTGCATCCTCCACATCATCCTCTCCTAAACACGAATGCGCCGATAGGCCTTCTCATAATCGCCTTACTCAAGCCGAAGTTGAAAGTGCTATGTACAAGGTGAGTGTAAAGTACACACACATGGCTTTATTATTAGCTGTACAAAATGTTTTAATAAAGTAATGCAGATTTTTTGATAAAAGCCCCGGCAGTGGTAAGACATTTTCCTATCCTGTGGTTATCTCGAGTTTGACTTCCAGCTGAGCCAAAATTTAACGCTTACCGACAAACTGCTCACCATAGTTCAGGGGTTGGTTCCTCAGGCCTTGAGAGGTTTGGATTCGTTGGAAAACTGTAAGTCATGTTGCAGCATGGCCTTTGCTGTCCTTAAAACTTAAAACCCATTGAAATTGTTCCACTTGCGAAAGTTGTTTGGAAGGCCTGGGGCTTTTTTGATGATCTTTGCGTACTCTCATCAATTTAAAGCTTTGATTTGCTGCCACTTTGTTAACTTTCGTTTTTCTAAGCTCCACCCCCCCACTCCATCCAATCAGGTTTTCCTAGAGCATGCCACTCTTTTTCATGGGGTTTGATTCTCGTAATCTCCTTAGGCAACCTTCATTGGTGTAGTCGTAAAATAAATAGCACCAGTTTACTTTGCAAAGTACATCACAATGACATAAAATACTATTAGTAAATACGTTAAGCTACAGAGTATGGTGTCATAGTTGTTAACATGATGTTGTTTATTATTACACTTTTTAAAAATGGTTCTTTTTCAAGGACAACTTTTTTGCCACATTTTTGAATATGTTTAAACATTTATATTAATTATGCATATTGCATATTTTAATATTCTTGAAATTGTAGAGAATGGTAATTTTTTTTTTTTAGTATGATGGTACATTTGAAGATTACTTGGAAATGTTCATTCAATTTGGATATGTCATTCTTTTTTCATCTGCATTCCCCATGGCTGCATTCTGTGCTTTATTAAACAACGTCATTGAAATTCGGAGTGATGCTTTTAAATTATGCATGATATTTCAACGTCCTTTTGGCCAGAGGGCAGAGAACATAGGAACGTGGCAGGTACATAGTTTACTTTTTATTGCCTCTTCAGCATGTCATGAATGCTTTTTGATGCTTAATGAATTACTGATTTTTATATTGCTGTATATTGGTACATTTCTTGATTTATAACGTTGCAGGGGGAACATTTAACACTTCTTAAAAATCATTTTCGCTACGTTATTGTGTTATTTGTCATATTTTAATTTGTTTTTAGGATGCAATGGAGGTGATGGGAATCATTGCGGTCTTTGTCAACTGTGCTCTGATTGGAATGTCTGGCCAAGTCCAAAGAATGTTTCCAAATCTCTCAGCTAGTGGAACGATAATACTGATTGTCGTATTGGAGGTTATAACAATAATAATTTTTATTAATTGTCAGTATACAAAAGGTTATCAATAATGAGTTCGTTGTGATGTTTCTATGTTTTATTATTTGTATTCTATTTTTATTATGTTTTTATTGTTATGGTTGTACAATAGCAAATATGGAATTAATAGGAAAAAGCACAGTATTCGAAACGTTGAGTTCCGGATAAGATAGCATGCAAATGAAATAATTTAATTTTAATAATAATTAATTTGAAAGTAAATAATAAATTTTTTATTTGAATTAAATTAAAATTAGTTTATAATAATTAGAAGCTGGAATAAGGTTCTCTTCCAGAAGCTTATATACACACATGATGAATTTTTGCTTATAATGTTAAAGCTACAATCACAATCGTACATAGATTGCATTATTACTTACTGTAAACGAAATTTAAATTATTATTACAGCTTACATTAAATTGTGCAGACCCACTGAAAAATGGATGTGTAAAAATGAATTTTTTTTTTTTTATTCGTTGTATATTCACAATTTTCTGAATTACCCGATGCCATCTATGCTTTCTTTTTTTTTTTAGCATATTATCTTGTCGATAAAATTTGGAATAGCTTATGCAATCCCAGATGTTCCTCAATGGGTAGCAACCAAGTTAGCAAAAGTGGAGTTTCAAAGGCGGGAAGCAGCAAAGGTATGTGTGTGGATGAAGTGTTGGTCATGTTACAAATAAATGCAATGTTTATAAAATAAGTACTTACATTATCTATAATTGTTAGTTCATAGTATGTTCTTCTGTAATATTATAGTATTCTGTTCATAATATTGTGCCATTTTCAGCATTTCCAGCGAAGTTCATTATCTAAGAAACGAAAAATAGATCTCGAAGAACAGTGCAATGCTGAATTTCATGGTACGAAAATACTCAAAGCAGATACTCCAAAGTTAAAGGATCATTCTACTCAAACTGAGCCCCAAATCGCTACGGTTTTTCCAGCCATCGATGCCAACGATGTCGATATACGCCGTTCAATGATGGAAAGAAAACCATCTCAATTCCAAACTGATCAATCAGTGCAAACTGAGAAAATGATGGAAAGTAGTTCCAACCCCGCTGCCATTTCTCACATGGACCCGAGTTGTGCAAGCATGGATCCTGCGGGTGAATACTTGGAGAAGACAATAAAACCGGATATGGATGCCATGAGCATAAATTTCGAGACACCATACGTATCCAATCGCAAGAAATTTCAGCGGAAGTTGAGCTTACCACAGATAAAACTCTTAAGAAAGAATTCTTCGCAAGAGTCGGACTCCCCACCAGATTCTGCAAGTGTATCATCGGGAAATAAAAAAGGCTCAGGTTCGTCTGGGAGTTCTACATTTAAAATATTTCAGAACTTGTCGTTAAAGCGAAAGAAACACAAGCTAACTCGGGCTCTTTCATTTCAGAATCCTTCTTCAGATGGCGATAATACCAAAACATCACCAAAATCATCTGCTTCTAAGCAGCATCCTGAATAATGTAATGAGCATTTTATGACTGGTTATCAAATTAACAATTTTATATGTATTTTCTAATGGTTATTCAGTATCTCTTTGTAGTAATTAAGACTAGACTATTGCGATGAAGATCGCAAAACAAATCCTGTCTATTGCAATTTTTTCTATTTCCCATTAGCTTTTTAGCAATACAGTACAACTTGTACACTTTCAACTTTTCCCGCATTTCGATGAATCTAAAATGGATTGTTTAAAAATTTTTTAGTTTGAAGTTTTAGATAATTCAAACTAAGTTTGTGATCTCATTATCTTCGGAGTAACAAAGTTTGACTGTATTGATATTCAAAATCAGAATTATTTAGAGATCAGTACTAGAATAGAACGACATCATCTAAACCGTGATTTTCCTTGTTACATAGGGTGGTTTTCTTTTTTACAGGGTAAGCGTTTTGAGGGAAAAAATGACTAAAATGGGGCAAAAATTTAAGGAACTAAAATTAAGTAAACAGTTTTCTTAACGTGATTTCAGTCGTTTTCAACATGCTGTTATTCCTGCTTAATATTTGAAGTTCATTTTAGATCTAACAGCTGATTGTACAAATGTTGTTTTTATGTTCAAGATGCACTTGTGTCAAAGAATTAT
Organism: Dysdera silvatica; assembly: GCA_006491805.2. NCBI lineage: Eukaryota > Metazoa > Arthropoda > Arachnida > Araneae > Dysderidae > Dysdera > Dysdera silvatica. The sequence goes on from QLNU02014802.1 coordinate 176,640,967, forward strand.
ACTGGGGTGGTATATTTCTTTTGTAATCCGATAAAATTGTGCTATTTAGGAATAACAATTTTGTGTATGATTTTGAAAGCATTTAAAGAGTGCTGTGCAATTATAAAATAGACCGCCATTTTGGCGTGGGTCAATTGGTTATTATGTTAAATGTGTGTGGTATTTTGTATATTATAGTGGGATCTTTGTTTGTGGTTTATGGTATAAGGATGGATAAGATCATGCCACGCACAGGCTTACGGTTTCCATGAATCTCCCTTAATAATATAGTAATCAGAAATTTAAGTGATCAGTACATTAAATAATCAAAGAGAAAGTAAATTATATATATATGAAAGTAATTATAATAATGGTCAACACACAAAGCCTCCGGGGCGAGAATTTTGTGAGTTTTCGTGGGGGAATTTATTATACAATAATTTTTGCCACCCACGTATTAATTAGCTCAAACTAGAGCTTATGTAATTTTGGAGAAAAAGAGACGCTTTCCCCATCCTGGATTCGAACCAGGGTCCCTCCGTTTAGCCTGGAGTGTCTTGGACCGCTAGACGAACGAGAAGGGTAATAATATCTTACATCCTTATATACGGAGAAAGAGAGCGTTGTTCCTGTCTTCGTTCATTGAGTGGTCAAGACATTCCAGCCTCAACAGAGGTGCCTTGGTTCGAATCCAGGATGGGGACGGTGTCTCATTTTCTCCTTAAAAAAAAAAAAAAAATGCATCTCTAGTTTGAGCTTATTTATATGTGGGTGTCGAAAACTGTTGTATATTAATTATAATCCTTTAAATTAACAGTAATTAAAGTAATCAAATATGTTTAAAAGATTAACTTTTCTGTTTTGGTAATTTAGAGATGTAAGTAGTAGCCCATAAGGAGCTGTCCATAAATGGTGTCACACTTTTTTTGAACATTTTTGACCCCCTCCCTCCCTTCTGTCACAAAATGTCACACTTTACCAATCACCCCCCGTCACACTTCACATAATGCATTACCTAAAGGGAGTCCTGTTATGCCAGGAAAATGTAAGTGATTATTCGGCACGTTAGCATGACGTCATAATCTTGCGAACCTTCTACTTTCAGCTCTCATAGATGCAAACAACACGCACTGAGCTATATTACTCATAATATAGCTGTCGTAATAGAGCTCAATGGCAGCATGAGGAATTGCTTCCCTCATGCCGATTCCAATAAGCGGTGAAACTCGCACACAGTCCCGTAGAACCAAAGTTATGTAAGTTAGTGCATTTTATTTTCTTTTTTTTAAGCCAACACTTGTCGAGTCAATTAAAAGAAAAATTGTTTAAAAAATCTAAAAATATGTTTTAAAATTTGCAGTGTTTGTGATATCACACTTTTATCAACTCCCCCTCCTCCCCCTTGTCACAAAGTGTTACAACTTTTTTAACCCCCTTTTTTGGTTTGACATCATTTATGGACGGCCCCTAATATAATTATAGCAGTCTGTGTAGCCTCTGGTTGCATACGGAAAAGGCTGGCATGTTTGTAACGGTATCATGGTTTGTAAGTCGTGCAGAGTAATTGTTTTATCGCACCATGGTCTTAGCTGCCTCCTTGCCATAAAGAACAAACTGAAAGCAATTAATTCTATTTAATAGATCCTTGAAAGGAGTAATGGGAGCCAACCAGTGGATTAGTAATTGGTTTTCAGTTGATATACATAACCAATACTTGCGAAAATGTTAATTCAGAACAAGCATTGGATATTTCAATTAATTTATTTAAAATGTTTTAACATTCAATGACCATTATCTTCCAATGTAGCAACCAAGTGTTTTTTGTTCGGTGTTGCATTCCAAATTGACTGAAGCATCACATCTGTGGCTATCTGCATTTGGATTAAAAAAAAAATGCACTTTGATCTTAAATAATGCTGTAGTTGGAATGGGAATACCGTGTAATTAAATGCTATGCAAGGTCATTCTAACGTTAATAGAACACATGTGAATAACTCTCATTGTTTGTTTACTGCACTCTTGAGAAGTTTAAATAGTATTCAGAATGAATTTAAATTATTTTTTGTATCTCAATTAAAAAAATTGGTTGTAGTTTAAAAAACTGTAAATTGAAACAGTTTCGTTTTGACCAATCAGCACTGTGCCCACGAGTAAACCCAAAATTCCCATTTTGAAAGCATTATTCTTGAGATCTCCACCTGAACTTATGCCCGTACACTGCCATTATGACGATGTGTTTAGCGATTGGATTGAAGTTTAGTTATTGTACCTTAATCCAAAATATTAAGTTTTGGCTCAATTGTTGTATTGAGACACTTAGATGTGTGGTAACACAGCAATGAAACTTTTGTACGGATTCTGCACTGAATTTGAATGTTACATTTTCATTTATTTTATATTATATTTAAGTCTGTTATTATTCTGTGTTTACCTCTGCCAGCTTCCTTAGAACTACCTTTTATACTCCATGCTCTAACTATTAAGTGTTAATTTGTTAAAGCACTTAGCCAGAAACCAAGAGATGTGGGATCATGCCCCACCAGGTTTCTGAAAATCCAATTTTCTGTGAGTTGTTGTACCATAATTTCCATAAATCCAATTAAAAAAATTGTTTCTGAAAATGAAAAGGTAGTTCAATGTTTTTAAAATTAAAACAATGATGATTTTAGGTTATGAACAAAATTTTTTAAAATGTCGATGTAACATCAAAGTTTAAAGATCGATATTTTTCAAACATTGCTGGTACTTTGTCGATATTGATATCAATGCTCACCCCAAATTATAAACTGGTTCCGCTTGGCCCCTTTAATGTTTTTGTACCATAAAATACAATCAAATAAATGAATATGCTTAGACTTACTTCAGTTTGAAGGTTTTACATATTAAGTTGTTGGTTCCATCTCAGATGAGCCATTCTCCAGTCTTGAGGTTTAACCATTGATTGGGGAATTTGTAAACTACGCAAAAAAATTTCATAATTACCAAATCTCATATATATGCATTTTGTTTTTTTATAACGAAGTTTCAAAAACTTTGATACAATTATTATATATTTCTGAACTTCAACTTGTGGGTTGCTTGCAGACTAATTTTCAAAGTTGTATCCACACAAGTTCAGCAGAATTTCAAATATACATATACTTGTAGTAATCTTTTCATCCGTGTAGCATAAGCCGTATATTCAATACATATGGCTTTGATATCATACATAGATAACAATAATTGTAATATCATATACCTAGATCAGGGGTCGGCAACCTTTTAAAGGTTATGTGCCAAAGTAATACTGCCATCGCCTTCCTTGTGCCAGTTTACACCCACCCAAATTATGTATGTTTAGTTTGCTATCTAACTATTAATGAGAATTAATAGCTTAGTTAACTAAGTGAATAAAAGTCAATAATTGGTAATTTAAGAGGATACAAATTAATGATTAATCAATTTAAAGAATAAAAAACTCAACAGTCAGGGAGGGAATCCTTTACAATGGGTTTTATTTTAAAATAAAATGCTTCTTTTAAATTTTAGAAAATATGTTCAGAATTTTGTATGGAATCATTCTGCATGAAATCCAAAAGTAGTCTGAATCCCACAGGTTGCAGACTACTGCCCTAGATGATGATACTAAATCATATAGCCAGACCATCGTAGCTAGTCTTTTCATCACCGTAACGTAAGCTATGTATTCGTATGGCTTTTGTTATCTTTTTATTCGTATGGCTTTTGTTATCTTTTTATTCGTATGGCTTTTGTTATCTTTTTTACTTTCTTAGTCCTGTACTTGTAATGGCCAGTGTTGTGTTAATGAATATTTGGTATGAAATTAACGTTTATATATTTGATTACACTTAGCACATGTGCATCTGTTTCAAATACTATTCTGATGCTTTATTTCATGTAATAAGCAGTCTCATTACATTCTGCAGTCAATGTGTAATGAGTATTGTACTTACTAATTTGTATATATTACATTAATTATAAATTTTATTTACATGATATAATTATTATTGATTAATGTGTGTATATAATTTTCCATTAATTTGAATGTGGTTGTTATACAGAGCTTTATATTTATTTTCATATTTTGTTGTTTTTTGCTGTATGGCTTTTTACATTTGTTGGGGTTTGTTATCTGATGTTATATTTAAGTATTCCTGTTACGCTGCCTTTGTGATATTTTATTTGTTACATGTACCGAATATTGGTAAATATTATTTAAAGTCTTATAGATTGTTTTCATGCGTTTATGTGATTTACGTTTCTCCTAGTGATTTTAACGTCATTGTTTTCATAATGTTTATGTTGTCTGGGAAATGCAAACTGGAAAGTTTTGAGTTTACACAGTTTCTGAAAATTTTTTGAAAACCATTTAAATCTTCATTATCGGGGGAGCCAAACCAACAGAATAAATGCATAAACAATTTATAGGGGGGGGGGGGTTGCAGAACTACGATTATGTATATTGTTCCACTAGGGTGGGTCGAAAATCAGCATTTTTCACTTTTTTCGAAATTGAAACTGAGCTAGCGCGCAAAAGTGGCCAAATGGTCTCAATAGTATGCATGTAAAATCTTGTACCGATCAGATAATATAGAGTTCTCCCGCCAGGGCCATTTATTTCCACCTATAGTAGGTGTTGGCTTTTAATGCAGTTTTTGCGCATTTTTATTAAATAGTCGTTTATTCAACAGGCTAAATGCAGACGAGGCTCATATTTGGAGTCTTTGTGTGCTGCAGTACCCGTATTGTACAATAGTACATAGAAAATTTACATTTGCTCAGTTTAGGACCACCAACTTTGTGCCAAAAACTTATTTTCTTTTAAAAAAGAAATCATTCATTCAAAATGTTGATTTTAAATTGCTTAAACGCTTATTATTCCTAAATGTCGTAGCCTTAGTGTATACGTACATCACTGTTTAATTTTTTGGCATTTATTCCACTGATCGCCGGCATGGCACCTACCGCGTGGCGCCAGTAGGGCTAGCGTGTCCATCGCGAGCCAATATTGTTCGGGAAAGATTATTACTACTTCATTTTTCTGCAGATAGTCTTGGAAGAAAGAAGCAATATTTACATTATAAACATCAATATTATATTATAATATATTATTATTATAATTATATTATAAACATTAAGTTTTATTAATTAGTTTGAATTGATGCGGGTTTGAGAATGAATCGTTCTAAGAAGATAAGAAAACGCACAGAATGTCCAATCTTCGGTCAACCGAAAGATCTGAATTGCGTGACATAACCAACTTACAAAGACATGATAGTATATTACCTGTGGGTCAGAAACAACGATCACAAATTAAAGGAATCAAAAGGGAGCCACTTCTATGTCAGAAATAGCTTCGAAAAAAAGTGAAAAACGCCGATTTTTGACCCGCCCTATTGTCCCACAGCCATTCTCTGCTAAGAATACCGGCACTTTGCAGAGACCCACTTCGAGGGAGCCGTGTTAGCTGGTGATACCATGCTTCCCACAGTCCTTGAAAAATCCTAGTTTTTTTTTTTTTGTCAAGTAGGTGCCCTTGAAAGGTACTTGAAAATTGTCAAAAATGCGCTTGGTCCTTGAAAAGTCCTTGAATTTTCCTTAAAAAAACTTTTTTTTTTTTCAAGTTTTGGAAAAGAAAAAAAAAGAAAGAAGGCATTTTTCCTTATTTCTGGAACAAAGTTAGTAGTGCTTTGGACTTGCCCCTTTCCTCCCACGTTCACTGAGCATGGCTAATACGAGGGATGCAAAAAAAAAAAAAAAAAGTGGCTTTTGCTAGCAGTGTGCCAAGTTGAAAAGGAGCAACATTATTACGCCCTCTAATTTCCGTATTATGCTTATAATGTCTTGCATTTTTAATTTTTATGTATATTGCGATTGACAATGTAAGGTCCTTGAAAGTCATTATTTGGTCCTTGAATTTCATCAGGGTAAAGGAGTGAGAACCATAGATATAACGAGTCCCACCTTGGCACAATGACTTTGGCTGTAGTGATCAAAGTTTGGAATCTTTGTTAAATTGTAGATCTAGCTTGCCAACCTGTCTCTCCAATGTGGGGAGCTTAAGGCCGCTCCCTCAGTATTTCTTTCACCATACTATGTGTATGTGTGATAGCATGGAGACCTCCATCCTATTGTAGATTTAAAGTGGTTGATGATGATATATAATGTACTTAATGAGGGTTGTAACTAATTGTTATAACTCTCATTACCCTCACCCCCTGCATGCATAATACAAATAGGTATTTTACCTTTAAAGTAGAAGAATTTTTATCACATCCTGCATATTTCCTGTTACTTCTATCATAAATTTAATTTACCCTTATGTAGTTATCGCTCTGGCTTCTCCTCAGCGTTTGTGCTAATCTTTCGCCTTTATGTAGTTTCTTGCCTTCTGTCTAGTGTAACATGACTTTTGGTATCCTTGCGCCATCGCACTGCTCACTGTAGTCCGGGGTTTGGTTCCCTGGGCCTTAAGAGGTTCGGATTCCTCGGAAAATAGTAGGTCCCGGCGCAGCATGACCACTGTAGTCTTTGAGCCGTAAAACCAAAAAGAAAGAAAGAAGGTATCCTTGTGCCAGAAAAATTCAATTATCCTTCTATGAATTCATAATTTCAATATATTTCTGTTACGGGTTAAACTTGTGAACAAACCTAAAGAAGAGAACATTAGATAATGTTATTAGTATAATTAAACTTAAGGGATGATCCAACTCATGCTATTGGTGCAAATAGCATTGTAATATGATTAAAATAAGCTATTGGTATTACTGGCATTATAAAATGATAGATAATGCTATTAATACCAAATGGCATAAAGAGTTGACATAGACAACTCAAATGAATATTCGTTTTTGGTAGTTTGATTCAGTTTAATTCATTTACATTAATTTAATTAAAAATTATTGTATAAATTAATTTCTGACACTTTATAATACAGATACAAACTAAAATTCTTCCCTTTCCTCTTTTTTTTTCTCTGATTCATAAGAAATTGAGAAAGAAAGTAAAACAGTGGACTAGGGTTTAATATAACTTGTCAAAATTTTATCACTGTTCGGGATGTGGGAAAAAAAAGAAAGAAGTGGAAGAACAAAAATTTGTAAGTAAGAGTAGTAAAGTGAACTGAAGGAAGAAAAATGAATTAAGAAAAGTTTAAAAAAGTGAAGAAAGAAAAAGGAGAGGTACACAAAAAGAGAAAATAACAGAAAAGGAGGGAAAATTTACCATTGGCATAAAGGGGAAAAAATTCCGTAATGCTTCGAGAATTTTATCAAGCAAAATGGCAAAAATATTTTGTATTTATATATCCAGTTCCACCTCTGGAATTTCAAAGGTCAGTCTCACATTAGGATTTTCATATTTTTATTCTTTTTTCATTACTTTCTACTCATTTTTTCTCCTGCATTTTTCCTTTCTCTTTCTTTACTGCTTTAACTTCTGATTTATTATATTTTTTTTCCTTCCATTGACTTTACTGTTCTTATTTTCACTTTTATTCTTCTACTTTACATGGTTTTTTTTTAATTTTGACCAGTAACAAAAATTTCATTTCTTATTGTAAGAAAATTTGCTCACATGCTCAAACTGGATTTGAACAATTAATCTTTGATTTACTCTTCCCATGTTTCAAACATTAATTAATTACATACAGTCACGCGTAGTCTGTTTCTCATATTTTTGTTCACCAAAGAGGGAGCTTTTTTTTAATCGAAGGGTGATTATGGGGTTGAGAAACTAAATTTGTAGCACTCTGCAATATAGTTTAGGACTAATTTTAAAAACATAATTACCATGTTTCAGAGCTTACATTAACTCAGTACAAATATTCTAGATAGTCTTAAGAATGTAAAATTTGAAACTGAAGAAATGACCATCATAACAAACTTTTATATCTTATAAATATTGGGGCCGGGGGGGTCGATCAAGGTAAGTTATAAAAATAAATTTGGTCTACTCATTTGAAAAATATCAAAATGTTCTATGATACTTATGTTTAAAAAAAATCATGAATTTTCTTCTTTAAAGAATTTTTTGTGAAGAAAACTTAACCTTTGTTATAAAATAAAATCCATGATTTAAAATCCAATACTGTACCCTGAATTATATGGAATTACTGATATACCATACAAAATCCCTAAAAATGCCTTTTCATATTTTCGAGGGCAGAAATATAGACCCAGAGATAAATGTGGATCTCCCAGAAGTCACATTATGTTCCAAAATCGAAAACTACAGATTTAACTGTATTACCGAAGTACATTATAAAGAAGGTTTTATATTTTGGGTATTATTAAACCAACAAATTCCAAAATTAATTTAATTGTTCGCAAAAATATATTTCTTCTTATTTATCATTTTCAAAAATTCTGGGAAAAGTTATTTGGAATTTTTTTAAGGGAAGGGATGTTTGTTATTTTTCATAGAATATTCAAAGCTTTTATTCTATGATTACAGCAACTGATTGGAAACTTTTTTTAAGGCTTTGTTTGAACATTAAAAAACAGTAACGTAATTTGTAAATCCGTTTCATGTACAATTTCACATCACCCATTTTATGTGTCATCAAAGTAGCTGGACGTAATGTAATTATAAAATTTATATATGTGGCATCGTATGTGTGTATGAGTAAAAATTATATCTATTTACACGATCTATGCCAATTACATTGTTTTATTTTTCTAAAATTTACGTTTTCAAGCATTTCGCTTTCTAATAAGTGCCATTATGATATACACAATTTTTAATAAAATACGTTAGATGCCGTATTTCTCATTGTTCATTTGTGCCGAAGTTAAGAGTAACTTTTTTACCAAATAAAATGAATCTCATTATGCAACACCATGTAAATTTCTTTATTCTCACAAAGCTTATTTTTTAAACGAACACCTTTACATGGTGAGTAGTACTACTGTAACATATATACAAGCCGTGTTAAGATGAAAATTATTACTTATAGGTGCATAGAGGGAAAAAACAATTACTAAAACAAGACTAATTATGATTAACTTTAGTATAGTAAGGAAGGCTAACGTTAAGTTCATGTTAAAAGGAAAAAAAATAAAAGCATTTGCTCCAAAGAAGATAAACACCATAATCCTTGGATCAATTGGTGGAAGGACGAAGGAATGATATGTGGATTGTAATTTGACTAAATTACTGTATCCTCTACTGTCTGTTGCCAAAACCAGTGAAGGAAGGGATACAAGCATTAAATATGAGTTTTAAAACACATTACTGTGAGAATGGAGAAAAAGAAGTAAAATTTGATTGTGATGTTGGCGAGAAGATACTGTATTTTAATTAACCACAATTTAATTGAGCTAAATTTCATTGCCATAAGACCGGTGGTGAGCTGAAGCTGTTGTTAAAATATTTCTGAAATAAAAGCTGGGTTTTGATTTTCTTCTTCTATGCACTGAAAATAAGCAAAAGAGTAATCAAACTCTTAACAAATCAGGTGTAACATTTTTTTGCAAATCGGCAAATAAATTGTTAAAAGTTTGCCAATCTACTAATGTATGAAAAAATTATCGCTATTTAACATGTGAATATTTAGTGTCCTTTAGCCTTCTCGACCATTTCTTATGTATACATTGTTGTAAATACGTATACGACCTCGTCATGAAACTTATTCCTCTTACGCCATTATCATTATTATACTAATTGTGTATAATGGACATATTTAATATATTAATGTTGAAACACTGTAAAACATAAGTTGTAACAGACAAATAACATTATAATAATGTAAAACGAAATGTTCACGATACTACAAGTCTTGTTTTAGAGAGTAGATTTGTAAATATGTGAAAAACATGTAACAAATATCTGTGCATTTTCTTTATCCATGCATTTAACATCTCCATGTATAACTCTTGTGGTGCCAAAGTATATCTTTGTGGCTGTTGCTGTGCTTCTTGTTTGGATTGTTATGTAAAGTTGCCAGCAAGCATTTTACAAATATAATCAGTGTTCTTAAAAATCAAAATGTTCGTAAAATGATGATAATATACAAATATTACTGCTCATTTTATCGACAAGGAATGGTGTTTGGATATTTCTCGTTAAAGTGCTCTATGCAAGTCTATTTAATGGCTGCACTGTTGCCATAACATATTTGCAAGTTTTGTAAAGGGCGGTGAATAGGGTGATTACCTAATTTCTCACAAAGATGGCCTTGGTGTGTAATATTAATTGAATCTTTGGCTTCTTAGGCTGGTTGATTTAAATCTGAGTTTTGTTTATTGTATAAAAGTGGTGTAGAAGTCACATTAATTGGGGGGTTCTAATCTATTTGTAGTCTGTGGTTGGTGGGGGGCTGAAGACAAAATTACAACAGGACTAATTTTTATTCATTGTATTTTTTAAATATAAAAAACACCATTTGAAATGCTGTCTTTCATACTATTACTTGCACCTTAATCATTCACTATATCAAACTTTGAATTGGTTGCTATACCATGCTTTCTTCACATTCTAATGGTATGGATACTTTGATGGAATTAGGATGTATCGGAGGATTTCCTTCGTTATAGCTGTTATTTCCCTATATGCAGAGCGTTTCGGGGATTAAGAAAGCTATAGTTAAACTATGATTAATACAGTAAAAAGTTTCATATAATTATTTAAAGAATCACTTCAAGTTAGGTGCACACTTTACAGGTGTTCAATATGTACACCCTTGGTTACATAGCTTACTTACATTCTAAAGTAATGTTCTTGCCATACTCTTCTCAACATGCTAATATCAATGTCAGCGACATACCATTCATGAATTTTCTGGTCTGTAGGTGCATGTTAGTACTTTGCATGAAATTTCCATTGTACTGTCACAACAGACTCATATTTAGTGAATTCTAAAATAAAGTTTTTGTACACTCGTAAATGCTGTTTTCTGTTAACAACCGTCTACCTCTCATTTGTACTTTTACCGATTCCTACAATTGCTGTCATCTAACTAATTCCTTAAAAGCTCAAAGTGATTCTTTATGTGGTGGTATGAAACTTTTTGCTATATTTGTTATAGTTTTTTTTAACTATAGCCTTCCCAAAAACTAGAAAAAATTATGAAACACCCTGTATTATATACATTGTCAAATTGACCAAAATCATTTATTCATTATAACCAAGCTCCTCTGTATATCAAAACTACTAAAAACTTATAGATTAGTGACATTGTGGTTAGTTAGGTCCATGGCACTATTGTCAATGAGTTTAGATTCAAAACTCGATAAGTTTTAATTTATTTGCAAATGCATCATGGTTTGATGGACATGTTATACTTTATTTAAAAAAAAAATCGTTAAGCAGACTTGTTTGGAAAGTTAGTATGAATAGTCATTTTTAAAACTGGAACACAACAAATTGCTGAAGATGCGTTGGCTATCAATAGAGTAGGTCATTGGGTTTGATCGCTATTCACCACCATTTCCAGTGTTTTAACATATCTATAGCTTCAGAACATACAGGCTTTTGATGTACCTGCTGTGTCGCCAGTATTAAATGAAGATTTTCAACACATACTTTACAGAATCGTAACACAATCTAAGAGTGGGCTTCACTTTATCATTCTTTTCCGCTGTGTGTGTGTGTGTGAAGCTGTACCACACTTTTGTCATGTAGCATACATGCTTAACCCTAAAAAAAAGAAGTGCAGCTTTTTATCTAATATTGAAATAAAAATATATTACAATAAGAAAAGTTTTGAAATAAGAGTTGTGTAAATACATTAATCATGTTCAATTACATAAAATGACCTTTCCCTTTCTGTGTATTTGTTGTACTATGTGCAAGGGCTTTTTGGTGTTTTTCTCACTGAACTTTGTAGCTAATGGATGGTGTGTTTGTTTACAAATAAGGTATGCTGTGGGTAGGATCCGTCATGCAAGAAGGGATCTTAAGATTGCATGTCATTTCATAGGATGCTCTGATTATGGCATTTATGATTATTAAAAATTAATATTGTTTTATAATGATGGTATAGCAAATGATCACAGAGGTTGTTTCAGCTGTATATTGTAAGAACTAAAAAACGTTGTTCATTTAAGCACCCAGGATTTCTGAATCCGTTGCTCTTCATGATATGATTTAAAAGCAATAATGGCATGGATCTAAATTATTGGTTATTTCCAAAATTATGGATTTTGGGAATTCTCAAAAACTCATTTTTGAAGCATCATGAAATGAAAATGCTTTTCTTTGTGATATTGTAAGTGAAGGTTTCTGCCTTTTATCCTACCAAATATGTTGCGCTCTGGTGTATGTTGTGATGTAAAGCATTCCTTGAAAATCTACGCATAGCTCAGCATATAATATGCCTTTATCCATTACTTTGTGATACATAATTATAAGTTTTCATCGTATTTCTTGGATCAGTTTAATGTTGTATTTTCATGTATTGTGAAGAAAACATAGTCTACCATCATATTTTAACACATTTATTCTTTGCCTATTAAAACATTTTGAAATATGGATGCAGATTCTAATGATTTATTTACACACAACATTGGCACAAACTAAAACCATTGTCTCCTTGCATTATAAGAATCAGGAAAGAAATCAGCCATGCTCTAACTTATATTCTGACAAGTGGTGGTGTCTTATGGGTGGGCTAGTAGGGGCCCCAAAATGACGAAAGTTCATGTGGTTTGCTTATTGCAGCTGACAGGGATTGTACCTTCCAGCTTGTTTATGAATGTAATCATTATTCCCAAAGGTATGTGGATTGTAGACTAATGACCTCAGTGTGCATAATTTGTCTCGTAGATTTGTATTGTGAGCGTGTTTTAAATGGGTATCGCTCTTTCGAGAATGTAAATGTGTGTGTATGTGCAGGGTTTAAAACTGCGAAGATACAATCCACTAGTTATTTGATGTATGCAAAAGTTCTGCCTATTTTTGGAGATGCAATGTATACGAGTGGATTGGATTTTGCACATGACTTTGTGAAGACTAATTTTCAGCCAATGAAACATGTAGACATACAGCTTATAAAGTTGTAAAATTAAATCATTCGTAAAAAAAAACTTCAAGCGGTTTAAAATGGCAAGTGATAAGGAGCATATCGGATATTGCTTATTGTAAGAGTTTAATAGGGGCAGTACTTCAGTCCTAGTATGCCGAAATATTAGTCAAGTGTACAGGAAGGATGCAGTTGAGGATTGCACATGTCGTTGCTGGTTTCAGAAATTTAGAGACAGACAGAAGCTGTAAAGATCAGCCACATTCTGAATGTCCGTCAATGATTTCTGAGCAGATTCTGGATCAGACTATATCGAATGCCCCATATCCAACTACTGAGGAATTAACGGAAACTCTATCCATACACAGAACAACAGTTGAAAGGTGAATGTATGCACTTAGGTTGATTACAAAGTTGAGTCAGTCATTTCCACGTTATCTCTCTGAAAAGCAACTATAGGAGATAACCAGTGCCTCTGTTTCTTTGCTTTCTCATTCCAGAAATGAACCATTTTTGGAACCAATTGTAACGGGTGATGAGAAATGGGTACTGTACCATAATTGTGAAATGTTAAAGGACTGTGTGTCACGTAGCAGAGCCTACTCCATCCACCTTAAAAGCAGTATTGCATTCTGAAAGGTTTTGTTAAGTGTATGGTGGGATATGAAGGGGATAATCCATTGGGAGTTTCTCCCACGTAATCAAACCATTGATTCTGACATGTACTACCAACGGTTGGACAGATTGAATTAAAAACCGATTCGTAAGTGGCCAGCACTTGTCAATCACAAAGGCATTATCTTTCAACAAGGTAATACCAGATCTTATGTTGCTTTAATCACTTGGAAAAAACTACTAGACTTTGGTTGAGAAGTTTTGTGTCATTCAGCATATTCCCCAGACATTGCTCCTTTGGATTACCATCTTTTTCGATTATTACAAAATTCCTTAGGCCTTTAAATCTTTAGTTATGTGCAAAATGCGAAAACAGCATTACAAGATTTTTTGCTCTAAACCAGAGAATTTTTATCAATGAGGGATTAATCTGCTGCAAGATAGATAACAACGGGTCATACTAAATGGCAATTACATTAGTGCATAGATACTATACTTTTTCTGTTTACTTTTCCTTTTTACCTGAAAAAACGTATAGAACTTTTGCACGCACCTAATACAATGGCATTCACCAGGTGTTGCCGCTCTAAAAGCAGGAACGAATTATGCAAATCGTGGAATACATGTCTGGTAGAAAATCTTCCACTTCAAAATATAATAGTTAGGGCCCAACACTGCAAGTGGAAAGATGGGCAGGCCACCTTAGTTACCATTATTGCACATCTCCATAACTTCTCAAATGTCTCCTCGAATCGCTCCCTCCCGTTAGAAGTTTATAAAAGGGTCTGGTTACTATTTGGTTGGCCCATGTTAAGGACCAACTACTGTGGGGGGTATGTGACATAACACTTGTATCAATAGATTATCATTTTGTGTAAGTAAAATTTTTTTATTGTAAAAATTTGGAAATTTAAAAGTTATTAAAAGTCCCTCCATACACACGGAAAAAAAAAAAACTCGGGGAGCCCTGGATGCATTGATAGCCCTGCCGAACATCATTAATATTCCATCACTCCAGCTGCAATTGAAATGCTGCTTCTATTTTGTACAAAGTCATTATAATAATCCCATATTCTTGAACACTATGGCTACTTTTAATACTATTATAGATAATATTAGATATTTATAATATACATGTAATTCAAACTTTAATCCTTCGATTTTTGGTGTGTTACATTCTATGCAACAGCAGGAGCAATGGATGACTTGAGAAAGTAATATTATCTTGAATTAGTGCACATAGCTTTTTTCATTGGTGAATATATTCTCTTAGATACAACCTCAAGTTACAGGAAAAGCACCCAGTTACACAATGCTCATCATAGACAAAGTTTTTTCTTTCCTTTACTTTTTTTTTAGATACATAAACTAAATGTTCGACCGCGCACATGCCCGTATACACAAGGGGGGGAATCTTAGGTACCGGTCCCCCCAAAACTAAATTTTTAATGGGACTTGGCTACAGCCTTGCGTACTGTACAAATTTTCCACACCCTCCCCCACCAAAATTAAATCCTGGGTACGGCCTTGGTCGCACAGTAATCCACATCCTGTGTAAACAAGTAGTTATAGCACATTTCACGTATGTCCAACATATGGTCTTGAGGCTACAATATGGCCCGCCAACAGTGTTAATCAGGCCTACTGGCAGCTGTTTGGAATTAAAAAAATTCCAAAACAAAAATTTTAGATTTTTTTTAAGAAATAATAAAAACCCCAGGGACAGCATGGGGGACCCTTTTCCATATAACAAGTGAATAAACAAATAAACCGAAGACACTGGAGGTTTTATTTATTTATTTTTTGTTTTTTAGAAAACCAATGACTGACATAAGAGATCCGATCCGATCCGTGAAAAATTTTTAAGGTCGCCCATTGTTGTCTGTTTCCTAAAATTACCACCAGATGGTGTCTCAACCTTGAACTAGGAAAATTGAGAAACAAATTTATGTGAATGATTTTATTTCACATCTACTGTTGCCACATCATCGGCTAATATGAAAAAAGTTGATTCATAAATTTATGAGAAGCTGCATAGACCGAATACATATTATAACTGTGGTTTATTTACATGCAAGATGCTGTGGATTCTCTTCCCCCTCGCTGACGAAGCACGATTTTGCACATTTTGTTTTCTTAAATAAATAAAAAATAAACTTAGGAAAAATAAACCATCCATTTTTCAAGGCTGCTATTGGAGATACGACCACACTATTCCGCATTTAGGAAGTGTACGTGAGGGCACATGAAATGTCGCATGTCAGGGCTGTATTGGGAAGCACGAAGCCCCCATCTTTTTTTTAGGCTGCTATTAGAGCTACGACTACGATATGGAGTATTCCGAAAGAGTACATGAGAGCATTTGAAATGTCGCATGTCGGGGCCGTATCGAAGGCGACAAGGACAAACTTAGAACGATTGCAATCATTTTATATGATTACGGTTATTAAAGATGAGATTACGATTACACAAGTTTAAAATTTAAATTATGATTACGTATCAAAGTTTAGATTACGATTTTGATCACGTTTATACTTAATTTTCAATTACAATTTCATTATAATTGCAGTCGATTTTCGGTTATGATTACATACGAGTATAAAAATTACGATTAATTGTAATTAAATTGGAATCGAAAAGAGAAAATTAACTAAAACGAAACAATACAGAGTTTCACCAGGAGATTCCATAACAAACAGTTATTTTGACACTGGCGTAAGGTTTAAAAACACGACGTTTCGGGAGCCAACTGCTCCCTTTGTCAAGTGAAGACAGAATTTATGCCTTCACTTGACAAAGCGAGAGATCTATGGAAAGAAAACACTAAAAAGCAGGTGAAATTTTATTTCTTTTGAGAAATCCTTTGGGAGAGATGTAAATATACGCTTTGCATTCGCATTCATGAAGTGAGAAGGGTCCGACAAGAAAACGGAGTTTGCTTTTCACTCCATAGATTACCAAATTCAGGACGTTGTAGTGGGGACTATGTCCGAATGATGGGTTGCGAGTTGAAATATCACACAAGAAAAAAAATTTGCGACGGATGAGAAGATGCGTTTTATCAAACTAGAAGCGCAGCTCAGACCATGCGATTTGAAGTTAGAAAGTTTTTAATTCGAATGGCATTTGTTTCCGCCCACGTGATGTGATTGGATAGAATGTTCATCACACAGACAGCATCTGATACCTACTGATCGATTTCTCGCTCCTGGTCATCATTCACGTACCCCGCAAGTGTCACGTAAAGATGTCAAGTTTCTAACTTAGAACGTTGCACACATGGCTATCTTCCCATCCAGTAATAGGAAGTAGTCACTGGGAAGATTTCTTTCCCCACGTGTTTACGCATACATGACAGACACTTGTATTTTTAGGAAATTTTGGTGGGAAAAAGCTGAAGTTTTAGCACTAACTTGCCTTACATTTATCCACAATAAAAAAAAAATGAAATGCGGGAAATTTTCTGTGGGGAGGGGTAGTCGGCTTTCTGGGTGGGCCGGCCCTCTCCGGCCCCCACCTAGTTACGCCAATGGCTGTAAGGGTATTTGACTTCTAGAATGCCGTCATCGCCGATTACCCCGTCTGAAGATGCTACAAGGAAGCCATTTTCTACATCAACGAACAATCCGGAAGTTTGAACCTCGTTTCCTGTTTCATCTGCGTATGTTTTTATGGCTAAATATTTGTGATCCTACCCATACTCCAATGCAAAAAACCACCTTATACAACAATTATATCTCTTTTTCTGGAAGTTGTTCGTTTTATGCTAAATATCTCTACGAAGTAACTAACTTTCAGTCTATTATATCTCCTTTCCTTCAACTTCGAGCTGGAAATCCGTCCCAGTGTTTCCAGTTCTATTGTGTCACGTTGTCCCTCGTGTATATTTGAAATCCGGAGATTTTGTCAGCTGTGACCTGGAACTGTTCTTTCGTCATATCGGGGCGCTAAGCTTGCATTCCATAACTGGGCAAGTCATATTTTTCCCTTGGAATTTGCTGACTACCCTTTGAAGGGAACACTTTGTATACTTATACTTGAATATGGAAATGGAATGTAGACCGCAGTGGCCTTCTCGTTGTAATTTCAGGAAATCACCATTGGGGTGACTTGTCTGATGCAGCGCAATTTCGGAAATAGCTTTAATGAAGTAGGAAATGTCGACCACTCTACGGCCTCCCAGGTTATTTACTTCGACATGCTTGACCAGGTGAGAATTGTTTCTTTCTATGAGAAGCTCGGGGAAACTGGAAAAAAACGTTAAACCTAAAATAAGTCCCTAATTATAATTTATTCAAATTCAACGGAAACAAAATATATTTTCAGCCTGGAAAATGCAATTACTCATCTATACGTGATGAACAAGTAAGTACAACTATTGACACTTCCAACTATCATATTCTATATAATTCGCCTACAATCAAACTGACTAGCCTAGTTTCTCCATGTTTTCCGGGGCACCTAACATGAGAACGTTTTATCCCCTTAGTCTTTAGGGTGAAAATGATGTTGGAGATGGGGGGGGGAGATATGGTAGGGGGTTGATGGTAAAGTTGATGTTGAATGAAACTAAGGAGGCCGAAAAAGAAATTTTTAAGCAATTAAGAAAAACAAGAGGAGGGTATAATTAAAAATCAATTTAGGAGTACACCTATGAGGAGTAAATGAGCAAAAGGATTTTGTTTAAGTGGCAATGGTATCAAGAGAGACCAAGGACCGGGTCCAGGTGTGAATCCGCGCCCACGTCTGGTTATTGTTGAGGTGAATGATGGCACATTACGTGTTAGGGGCTAATTTGGTGTTGGGTATCATGGTTCTGACTTTAGAGCTAGATTGAAGCTAAGGTGGTTTAATGGGTTGAACAGCGATGAGTTTAGATGGGTTGTCCACGGTAGGCCTACGTGCAATGGCACGTAGGAGACGGCATGGGTCTGGTTAAGGGTTGGATATTGATATCGGGGTGGTGTTTAGCTGGATCGGCCGGATTGGAATGCAAGTTGAGTTGTGAGGTTGTTGGGTAGTTTGTTGTGTAGGCCAGGGTACAATTCGTCGGAAGGGGGGGGGGGGCAACTGGGGATGAGTGTAATTTGTAAAGCGGATAGTATAATATGGTTATTGTTGATGAGGATGATTGAGATGGAGTTTATGTTTGAGATGGTTTGGTTTGAGGTGGGGGTTGAATGTGTTGGTTGTGGGGAGTGAATCAAGCTATGACCATAGAAACAATTAGGGGCATCTTAAGAAGGGTGCACAGCACCTGAGCGGCATTTAAGCTTTGGTTACATAACTGATTTTTTCAAATTCGAAAATTTCGAAATCTAGCAAGACTGACAGATTTCGGAAATTTTCGCCGAAATTTTCAGAAATTAAAAAAACACACAAAAAACTTCTAGAGGTTTTTAGCACATTTTTAACAATCTTTGCATTTCAGTATTGGTAACACGTGAATGTGTTACACATCGTGAATCATACCGTGTACAGAGGAGGGAATCTTAGAGACCGGTCCTCCCCAAGACTAAATTTATAATGGGACCTGGCTCCTGGCTACGGCCTTCCATGCTGTGGTTGTATAGATACATGCTGTAGAAATTTGTGAACCCCTCCTGAAATTAAGTCATGGCTACGATTTTGTCGTGCATTACCTTTATATGCAGAGATTTTGCCCTTCACACCTCTATGAATGCGTTTAATGATAGAATAGATTATAAAGATTGGCTTCATTTAACTAGAAAAGTGGAACGAGATGAAAAAAGTGTATCGCATTTTAAAGTTTGAGACAATGTGTGGATTTAAAACAAAATATAGAGAAATTAAAAACCGTAGATTCCATAAATCAGGCCCAAATGGATCGTAAAAAGAAAAGGTGGATGGCCGTTATTGAAAGAATTATATACGTCATTCAGTTTTTAGCCAGGCAAAATTCAGCTTTTAGGGCGCATACGGAAAAGTTGTTTCAAAAAATAGCGAATTTCTTTTTAAAATTAACAGAAAGTATTTCAAAATTTGATAATGTTAGAGCAGAGCATATCAATCACATTTAGAAAGCCCAACATTATCACATAATATGCCTCATTATCTAGATCATAGCATTCAAAATGAACTGCTCACAATACTAGGTGAAAAAATAGAACAAACTATATTTAACGCTCTAAAAGATTCTAAACATTATTCTATTATTTCAGATTGTAGTCTAGACATTAATCAAGGAGTAAATTACACTAGTTTTTAGGTTTGTTTATTTGAACACCTCAACTAAAAACGTTGAAATAAAGGAGCATTTTTAATGCTATCTAAAAGTATGTATTTCACAAAGACAAGCAATTGGGAACATGAACTTGTCTGTTGAGTTACCAACTTGAAAAGAAAATAATGGAGAAACTTTGGTTTCATTTAAAAACAGCTTTCTCATGTCTATGGACATATATGAAATGCAACTCTGTATGGTGTTATTGGACAATGACACTTGTCGCATCTTGCTGCCTTTCCTCAAAATTAACTTTACTGTCCTCAATATGCAAGGTTTGATGAGCTTTTCTCCAATCGTGAGGTTTTTTTTTTTCTGTTTGGCAATTGCCAATGCAACTTCATACGATGTTTGAACTATTGCTGTATTCATGTGCTAAAAACCGCCTGTAGGCTCAAGTCTCTGACGTTCAACTAGTTTCATAGAGCCCAAAGAACTCCATTCTTTTTAATACGAGGGCAGATCAAATATAAACAAGTATACATTATTTTCCACATAATCTCCTGATTTAGAAATGCATTTTTCCCCAGAAAATTGGTGGCTTTTTGATCCTGTCCTCATAAAAAGAAGTGGGTTTTGTAAGCACCCAGTTGCACACTAAGTCCTCCACTGTGTCGCCGAGTTTTCCGAAGAATCCAAACTCCTTAAGGCCTAAGCAAGCAACCACCGGACTATGGTGAGCAGTTAGTCGGTAAGCATTTTTTTTTGAAGCACATTTGGGAGTAAAACACAGCATAATCACACACTAGGCGAACACGTTACCACTGCAGGGCCCATACAGAGTCAAACCCCAATTACTGGCATGGAAGATAAATGCATTATTGCTATACCACTGTAGGGCAATGGACCTGTTTATTTCTGAGAGCTCTGAACCACTTACAGTTGTGGTTTTCAATTAGTTTTTCATCGCAGGCCATTTTGGACTTTTTTTTTTTTGGTTGGCGGACCAAAAGATACGAAAATGAAATTACCTTACATACTATATAGACAATGAGGGGCTAGGGGTTTATTCTCTACTACAAATTTTCTGATTCAATGAAATAGCATTGAGGTAAGAGCTTTAGCCCCCCTAGAAAAAAATTATCTCCTCTGGAAAAAATTCTTATCTTTTGTAGCCTGGCTAGTTTTTATTGTTCATGGGGCCATATCTGGTCTGCTACTGAGAACCAGTGTCTTAGGGAACCATTCCCTGGACTACCGAGCAGTTAGTTACATTGTTTTAAAGGGAGAGGAGGGACACTGGAATCAAACCCAAATTAACGTCATACTGGGTGACTATATCCCCACTGCCCCATCACAAAGTCCTTTCTTATTGAAAGATGAAGTGTTTCATGTAAGTACATAATAATTAACACATCTAATCTATAAAAAAGTTTTTTATTGATCGTAAAAAGGAATACTTTCGTACACTACATAGATCAGATCTCACCTCTAAATAGGCTTGAAAAGCACTAACATCCACATGCAATTATTGTCTCTTCTCAACCCATTTAATACTATTTGGTTTAAGTGCAATATACAAATAAATGCAAGAAAGTTCTCGCTAAAAGAATTCCCTGATGTGTCAAAAAACTATGTATAGGACTATTTATATATCAAAAATAATAAACCAATATATATGCAGTTTATATTAAAATAATAAAAGCTACCAGCACTTTATATATAAAAATATACTTCTGAAAAAATACATTCATTAATACAAATTAATCAGTGGATGCTTTACAAATAATGCATAATACGTAAGTAAGAATAAGTAATGGATTTTCATCCGCAATGGAATAAGTAAGTCATCACAACACTGCATTTATATTAGATGTCCCGAAACACTTGAAAAAATTGTCTGGCATCAAGCAAATTAAAAATAGAAGAATTTATATATGAAAAGAACTTTTTTTGGGAGATATTATTTATTGTACAATCATACTAATCTTCAAATGAAGTAATCATAAAATTTTGAATGTCTTAAAATTTATTTCGTTAATCTGTTCACATGTTGAAAACCATGTGACATATTTAACTTGCCCTATTTTTGGTCAAGAGGTTGTGTGAGTGATATTTATCTTACTCCGTTTTTGGTCAAAAGGTTGCGTGCGTTAAGCTTCACTCCAACCATACATTGGATCCTATGGCCCAGAAATGTCATATTGGCATTGTCGTTCCACGAGTTGTTTGTAACTCAGAGTATTTTTTTTCATTCAAATATTCTTAAAACTGATAAATTTAGCACATTTTCGAAGCAAATCAATATATTAGTTCTAAAGAATTCCCCCCCTAAATTTAGCAGCCAATGTGTTAATAAACTGTCTTAAAAAGAATTTACATATCAGAGTGCCATTTGAGACAAATGAACAGACAGCATAGATATGTAGAAGAATTGAAGTTTGAACAGTTAAGAAAATTCTGAGAACCAACCCGGAAAGAAAAGTGGAACACTCCAGGAAAAGATGAGAGTGCAGGACGATCACAACAGGTGAGTTGGTTGATTTTTAAGGTGAAAAGATAAAAGGGCCATTTTGCAGCAAACAATGATCTTAGAAGAATGGAAATAAGAGTATGGTAAAGAAAAGTGTCAGGTAGAAAACAGTGGGTGCTAATAATTAAGGAGGCACGGGGGGGGGTCATCTCTCACTGGGACCAAATGGTCAGAACAAGGATGTCAATCATCGGAGCCATTTTTAGCCCCAAAAAAACGACCATCCTCATATTAGTCTGAAGATGATGACAGTACTTTAAAAGAATTACAACCGATTCAATAGTGTACAATTTTTGTTTATATTTATTTTTATTAGATTTTTTTTTTATTTCAATTGATATTCATTGGAATATTGGATTATCAATTCCTATATCATGGGTTTGGATGATTGGTGCTCTCTTGTAAATAATATATTTTAAATATTCCACTTCATGAAACTATTGCTCAATATTTGTCAAGCAGGTAATGGCTCTCAGTTACAAATACAATCTCAATATTCATGTAGAAACAAATTATAAAGTTAAAATTTTCAACCTTTTCGTCTCACATTAAAATACAAAAATCTAGTAGTACCATTTAAGGCATATACCTGATAACTTTGTTCACAAATTTTGCAGCTCACGATTGGATGATTGGAAAATTTGAATTTTTTTTTTTTTGTTTCTATATTTTATGGACCTACGATTTTCTACAGGAATTATAATCTTTATCACCTAGGGAACCAAATCCCAGACTACGGTGGACAGAAAAACCGCATTCATAGAATTAATGACATAATAAATAATAAACGATATAATAGAATTATTGGAATTGAATCCAAGTTAACAGCACAATTAACAAGAACCATTTGAAATATGATCGAGAGACTAGCTTGTTTGAGTTTATGACACAAGGAGATAATTTTAGATCGTGTTGTGCCGAAACAAAGTTTTCTGACAAATGTAAACCTCTTTCATATAGAGGATTAAATCCAGACTGGATTTATAGGAAAAAAACAGCTAAAACTTATTTACTGAAATCAAATCCTGATTCTCTGCAAGGTAGTCAATCGCATCACTACTATGCTACTGGCCTGACAAGACTAAAGTAACTTTCGAATCAGAGTACATTTCCACATGAAGGTTATCCATATTCAAGTCCATCCATGCGAGCTCAAAAGAGCGATTGCAATTGATCTGATGTCAGAGCAAAGTTCAACAAGAGGTAAAAAATATATATACATACTGACAATACTGTGTATGAGTCGTAATATAATTTTTATTTAAGAGTTCCCTGAGATCCTAAACCTATTTTAAGGGTTCCTTGAGGTAAAACGGTTGTGAAAAGGCTTGGCATAGATTCTGTACAGTATAGCAAGGATGGCCAAACTTTTCACACTCACGAACATTTGCATATTTTATTGAGTAGTCGGTGGTGGCCGAGACCAGTAATTGCAATTACAGAACCTCTATTTAAGATCACAAAATACAGCCAAAACACTTTGTTAAATGGAAAATACGTTGAAATTCATGAGTGCAGCATCCAACAAACAAATTTGCAAAATAGACGTTCATTAGAGATTTGATTGTATTTTGGAAACGCAAGTATTTTCCTATGTGTGTAATGGCATATTATTGCAGCTTCTTTCTTTCTTGCGTATAATCCTCTATCTTAATAACGTCATTCTAATTAACGATTTTCTGTTTAATGATAGTATTCCCTGCAATTCGCATCTTTTTTCGGTTAACAACTTTTTTTTCTCTACTTACTGGAAATCATTAATGGGAGAGTCCGCTTCGTAAAATGTTTTATCTACTATCATTTCCACCTTTACTGTTATTCATCACAGGTGTTTAAAGGACCATTGGTGGATGTTTAAAGGACCATTGGTGGATGTTTGAGGACCTGCGTGTGGGTTTGGCGCGATCCCAGCTATAATGTACAGGAATACCTAAGAAATACTGATGGGCCAGTTCAAGACGCCACAATAGAATAAATCACACAAATTTTTTGGTTTTCCGGTACATATAAAAGCTATACTGACACTACACTGCCACATGTAAAAGCTTCATTGTCTGAAAAAGATAATACGCACACGACAATTGAAAAAAATACTTCATTGCTATCATATGTTATTATAGTGTGAGTTTTAGGCAAGTCAAACCTGGGTTGGAGGCAACCCCATGTTTAGGGTGTCAATTCAACCCCAGGTCTGTTTGGCCCTCCCAAAATCGATTGGTAATAAAGAAATACGGAATATGGTTGATGATAAAACATAGTAATTTTTATTGTTTGTTTTCCTCTGTGTGTTCGTTTTGTCTATGTTTTCTCTGGTCAACCCAGCTGACAGCATTTAGGTGCACTCCCTTCCAACGTTTCCAGTTGGCACTTCCCTGCATTGATGGATACCAGATAGAAATAAACCTATTTGTAAAAAGTGAAGTTATCTGTGAAACGCAATAAAATGAGTTATGCTAATATAATAATGAAAAGAATTGAGCCAACATGTTCATAACTTATCATTTAAATGATCTGCTTGCAAGACAAAGCTCCGGGACTTCTAATTTGCATGACAGCATGGACAAAAACAAGTAATCTTTACTTTTGTACCAAATAAATACAATAGGCATAAATAAGGGCTTTGGCACAAATACAATAAAAAAAATTAATAAATATTAGAATATTAAAACACACTAAATACAACATTATAAATATACAGACTACTACGGTTAGACACAAAATTTTTAAATATATGGGATTAATAAAATATAGAAACTCATAGTTGATCAACTGCAATAAGAGTTTATGATATATTTTAATCATACGAATGATTCCTTTTCAAGATATCAATGATTCAGTTTGAACTAGAACTTTTAATCCGACTCCTAAGAGTTAGAGAAATGTGACCATGCTTCAGTCTGGACTCAAACAAACAATTTTCAGGTTACCAACCATCATCATTAGGCTTGTATGCATGGTCTTTTGTACTTAATTCTCATTATTTACTGTACTGTATACAAAACTAAAGGTTGCATTTCCAAACATAAATAACAGACTAAAGAATGATTAAGAACAAATACACATTTAACGAAGAGTATACATTGATCCTGGCTAAATCACAAGAGAATAAAGTATTCATTTGATTTGCTCTAATCAAGCATTGATTATAATCAGGTACATGATTAGGAATGAGCAATGGCGAGGCATCGATCTACTTCATGTTTCAAATTGGATTGGGGACACCATCGTATTTGGAGGGAGATTAGAAAAATTAAACCAACATGATTCTCTTATTCAATTCTCCCAAATACACTAACAAACGTATTTGTTTCTTATATAGTTGGTAAGATTACAGAACGATTTTCTTTTTCAATATGGCATATTATACACATATTACATGACAATGAACAAACGAGATTATTGCTGATAGTTTTAGGAATATCATTGCTTTTTGGGTGCCCAAGGTGTTCATTCAGTATTCATCATGGTAGGACAGCGACAAATATATTTACTTTATACTTCTTTCTGATAAGGCTGATATTTCTCTTATTTCTTTTACTAGATTTATAGGTAAATAACGTTTTGACAAGGTTCATCTAAATCCTCCTTTTGACAAAATTGACAATATTTTTTGCTTGTTGGTTCAACTTGAATATCAACCTGATGCTTAAAAAAAGATTGTCATTTGATATTGTTTTAAAATAAGATCACATAAAAAAAAAATATTTTGACAAGTTTTCTATTCAATATTTCACTTTTGTTTTAATGAAATCCATATTTATGAATTTTAGGTTTGACATAATTGTGCAGATATGTATGGGAATTTTGGTTGCAGATATGTGGTTTGGTATTCCTAGTTTGGGAATAAAATTCGGTCAAGTGAAAGTGCGGCAAAGAATTGTTAAGGTGTTAAGGCTGAGTGACTTTCAGAGAAAACCATCAGTGAATTAACCCGAAATCGACAGGAGGATTTTTTTTTTTTTTTAGTATTGACTGAGAAAGACTTTGGACCCATATATGGCTTCATACTGTTTTACTAACCATTATTCCACTGTCAAAAAATTGCATTTATCGAGAATTGGAAGAACAAATATATTTTTCTCATCAAAAGTCATTTTAAGGAAAAGAATTACCTAATATGAAATTCGGTGCAACATCTACATTTCAAAAAATAAATGATATATACATTACAGCATATATTTCCCAAAGGGTTAGACTTGTTAATCTTATGACAGCATAAAATATAATGCAAGCTGACTGAGAAAAAGCAGAAATAAAAATATTCTATTCGCTACAAGGTTGGCACAGGAACATTAATTTGTGAAATGAACACTGAAAAGTGTTTTAGTTTCAATTTTGAATTAGAAGAAAATCAAACTTCATTATATCCACAAGTATTAAATTCACAGTGGTGCCATGCCCTCCAGTGGCAACTTAGGGGCTATATAAAAGCTCATCTTTGAATATGTAATCATCATTCGCATCATTTTTTCACTAATTCAATTTTAAGTATTTTCTGATTCAATGCCTGCTGCCCCACCATTGGTGTAACTAGGGGGTGGGGCTTAGTAACCCCCTAAAAAACAAAATTGAAAATGAAACGTTGTATGGTTAGGGCAGGGGCTATAGTAACCCCCCATAGGCTGAAGAGAGTCAATGGTCGCACCCCCCCCTCCCTCCATTGTAAACCAAATTAGCATTTAAAAAGGTCATTATAGATGGGTGGTACGTAATGTGAGTTTCAAAAATAACTCTTAAACAGCCTTGAAGAATAAAATTATACAAACATTTTAAATTTCCTCAACTGTAGTATAGATTTTACAATCTGAGATAACGTGGACTAAATGGGAATACTGGAATTAAGTTGTTGGTATACAAATGTGTGTTAGGTTTCAATTTAAAAGACTAATAAGTTTTTAACTAAAAATTCAATTATCTTTTATTTAAAGAGCTTAAAACTGGTTTTGGTTTGAAAACCTTCAGATGAAAAAGTTTGGGTTATTAAAAATTCAGATTACAGAGATGACGCTGTGTTTTAAAGCTACGTACATTGGAAGCTAAAAATGAAACTAAATAAAGTTTAAAGAGACATGCTTGTTGCGATGTGCATAAAAAGCAGTGGTCACATCACATTTTCTTGAATGACACAATGCAACGTGCTAGACAAATCTTAGCTTCATATGCACCCCCTTTACTGACAAGGGTTGGACACCACTGCTGTAGACAGCAGAATAACACTATGGACAATACTGTTACTGTATTGTTTTGTAAACACTGCAACGTTAATTTAAACAATATAATAAATTTGTCTATATACATTTTACTACAGATTTTCATCGATATATGTCAGAACTCTAATAACACGGCATAAAAGAATAACGTTTCTTCTTTCTTTACGTATTTTGAGCTACAATATTTATTCTACAAAATTACAAATTGTACATAATTATACATTGTACAAAAATGAGGCTTCGCTAACTTGTATAAGACAATACCTGAAATATAAAATAATCGATAATACTTAAGTAATATAATAAATAACAAAGGGGTCTATGGACCAAAAATATATCATTTCATATATATATAAAAACATACAGAGAATTGGTGATAAATATTCATGTGACATAGCCAATCACTATCACAATAAATACACACATCTGTGTTAATACTCTCTCAGCAATTCTTGTAACTCAGAAATGCGAGGAATAAACACCAATACTTGCAAAATTCTGAAGCACTTTTATCGGAGCATATGCCATTGTTCAACTCTGGTTCCGCATCAGATTTGGTGGGCTGTACAATGGAGTTTACACGATAACCTAATAAACAAAATTGATATTCAGGCTCAAGTTAGAAAATCAATGAACATTACACAAGAAAATTACAGAGAATTTCTAGGACTCTTTAAATCTACATGAGTGAACTTAGACTTTTTTCATTGCCACAAGCTATTGGGACAGCATATCTCAAACTTTACTACTCTTAATTGCCCCCCACCCTCATTTTATACTCAGAATTTAAGAGGATAGAGTGGGGGACATAAGTTCACATTTGAAGTCTCCAAATTACATATCATTTATGGATTTATGCATTTACCCGGATAAAACAAAATGTGACTTGGAAATGTGTTGCTCGATTGGACTGTGCGAAGAATTGATGGGACATAAAGGAATCATGACTGACTGAAAACACTGTGCATACAAATCATAGTATACACTGAATTTTCATGCAACAGTTTTTTAAAACTTGAAAATTATTTCAAAGGATCTGTAAAAAGTAAAACCAGTCAAGAAACACTGGCTTATGCAGCACGCACCATTAAAAATGTTTCATATTAGAGATCACTGGGAGTCGTACAAGGGATCACAATTGAATGGAAACATTGAAGATACAATAAACTTTATGCAGGCATTTCCTAAAATCTGAATATTATTATTATTAAGGATTCTGAAAGGGCAAAAATAGTCAAGGAAATAGACACTAGCAAGACATTTCACATGATTCCATTACTTAATTTTGTTATTTTGGCATGTACCATTAATATTGCACCTTTAAACAAAAATTCTAATAATATAACAAGTTCTTGTCAAACATGATGAATTTATAAGTTCCAGATGAATGATACCGATACCACGTGTTGTTAGATATTTTGATGCTTTTTAAATCAATAGCAGCGTTAGGATAATATTTTTTGAAACCCACGTTCTTTAGCCCAAACAAGAATTTTTTGTATGGTACAAAAGACAATGCCTTTACCTGGAGTAAAACTAGGGGACACCAAGGGATCTACCTACGTAAACCTAGGAGTCACGGGGGAACTGCCCGAAAAATGAATGTAAAGGTTAGACCAGACTTGTCCAACCTTTTTGGGCAGTGGGCCACTTAAAAAATTTATATAAATCTCGCAGCCCAGCAGTGAAAGTGAGTTTCATAAGTAAAAAAAAAAAAGCCTCTCTTCAGAATTTCTTCCAGTTAATTATTTGTTTGTTCACTCACGATATGAGAAAGGGTCACCCCATGTGGTTTTTTCTGAAAAAAAAACCAAAACCCTTTGTTCTGGAATTTTTTTTTTCATTCCAAACGGTTGTCGGCGGGCCAGATTAATACCGTTGGTGGGACGGATTGTGGCCCATGGGCTGTATGTTGGACAACCCTAGGTTAGACGCTAGAATTGTGTTTTTGAATAAAGGAAGAGTTACTTTGACCTTCCGACACAATCATTGATTTCCAGTCTCAAGATTTTATTTCTATCTATTTTGGGATCATATAATTCCAATATGTGTCTAGAACATAATGCAATAACTTTACTTGCGCTTGCTTCATCATTACAGGGCAGTAGCGTAGCAATTTAAAAATTATGGAAGGGCTTGAGCCATAAAGTCCCACCTTGCTAATGTGCCTGCTACAATAGTCATTTTACCATAAAGACAATTAATGTAACTCTTAATGTATCATGTTTAAATCAAGTTGTATCTTAACATTAAATTGTCTTTTGATTTAATGGAATGCTACATCTAACTACCATTTTCGTCAGCAGCATGAATAGGACGCAGATGTGTTTTCTCTTCAATGGAGGCACTGGTTTGCAGAAGCATTGGTTTACTAGTTACTGGCACATGAGACTGGCTGTCAGCCCTCTTTCTACTCTGTCTGTTTGGATTTATAATTGTTCCATAAAGCACCAGACGCCAATCCTTCAGTGTCGCTCGACCTAAGTAAGGAAAAAAAATAATGCATATACACACACACACACACAATAAGAATAATAAAATCAGGGTTAGCCAAAACATGCAAATTCTTCTTGCTTCCTTTAATTTATCTATTCTAACATTGATCAGTTTTGTATCGCATTGTACTTTGTACGTCGATTTTGCTGTCGCTTTACCTAAAGTGAATAGAATTTGCATATTTCACATTCCATGACAGTATTATAGTTATCATGGACAGGATCAACTGTGTAAAGGGACCTCCAATCGATGATACATATGCACATAGTTGAGTCTTTCAGTAGGCTTAACTAAGTTTTTGAATATGTATGCACATAGTTAAGTCCAATGAAAGGCTCAACTACGTCAAACTTAGTTTGATTATTTGTTTGTTTCTGCTTAATGCCTGCCATGTCGCAAGGCGCTGGACCTACAGTTGAGGAATCAACCTTCTTATGCCCAAACCAAAACCCCCATCTCATAGATAAGCTTTACCCGCTAGACTTATAAGCCGCTTTTGCACTGCTGGGAGTTTCAAACCCGGATTAGCCGCACAATATAATGTCACACTTTCCACCAAAGAGGGAAACTTAGTTTTGAGGACTGTAAGGTGATGGACATAACCACCACAGCACGATGTAAATAGGGCACCATATTTCAAGGACACAAACAACACTGAATAAGAAATGACAGGATTGGTTAATTATTTCGAAGTCTTATAATTGAAAAAAGCCAGTTACATCTTCCAAAGAGAAATAGCCTAGTTCAACTCCAAACTGCAATATGGTTAAACTAAATACACTTCAAATTTAAAAATTGCAATCTAATAATAAGTTTAGTTACTGTGGTTGTAACTGTTGATTGGTTTGAAATGTAAAAGACTGACTGGCATCAACATCATTATCGAGCCCCAGTAAAATAGTTGTTGATTCGACACGTATTGCTAATATTAAAATGAAGCAATTTCAACTGGGTATTTATAGATCACTCGACAAACATAAAGAGATAATTGAGAATTTAAATAGTGTTAAAATTAAAAACAGCTAACACATCAAATTATAACACATGGTAGGCCCATTAAAGCCAAAGCATTTTGTTCATCACAGGAGTTGAAGATAGCTAAAGCTGAATTTGAGCATATGGTTAAGCTTGGGATTTGTGGACCATCTAACAGTCCCTTGTCTAGTGTGGTACATATAATCAGGAAAAAAAAAAGGTAATACTTGGAGATCTTGTGATGATTTCAGATTACTCAATGCTGTGACTAAACACAATGCTTATAGTATCTCTTACATTAGAGACTTTAGCTGTCAATTAGAAGGTTGTACATTTTTTACTACGTTGGATCTTGTGAGAGCTTATAATTAAATGTCTATTGAAGACTGATGTAGAGAAGATGGCTATCTGCATATCTTTTGGTTCCTTTGAATTCTCTAAGATGAGTTTCAGTTTAAGGAACGAAGCACAAATAATACAAAGGTATGTCAATTCTACAGTTAAGGACCTACTGTTTTGTTTCTCATAAATAGACAACCTGCTGATAGCTTCTAAAAGTAAACAAGAACATTTGAGTCATTTAGAATGGGTTTTTAGTAAACTGTCGGAATATGGATTAACCATTAAAGTCTCAAAATGCATATTTGTCCAAAACGAAATTCTGTTTTCAGGACATCAAATTTCTGTTTAACAGAATTAGACCTAGATCATCCTAACACACATAGGATAAACTAGTTTGGACGGTAACATATATAAAAATTATTAATGTAATATAATATTGTTATGATACTATCGTTAATGATATCGTTATAATCAGGGTTTGACAAATCCAGTCGCCAATGGCATTAAGAACTTCGCAGTTGGTGTGTAAAAAATAAGTCTTTTTCTAACAGGTTCCTACGTTTCCTTATTGGGGGTGGTAAGTACCATTCTTATCTGGCAAGCATGGCGTGTCGTAATTCGTTGAGCCCAGGTTATAACAACTACAACACTGGATATAGCAATAATCTTACCAGAATGGCGGCCTTCATTGTGGATTTCAAGTTTCCAGATTCCTTTAGGATCTTCTCCCCAATTATGAACTGTCATAAAAGGCCAGTCTTTAAAACCACTGCGAGTATTATCATTTGGACGTTGAGCAAGAAGAGTACTCCTAAAACCATACCAAAGCTTTAGCAATTCTAATACACACCATGCTCAAACTTAGTATACAGAGAGCACGGTCTTGATAGTTTTTCATAATATCACAAAGATGTTATAAATAGTCTTAATCCTAAATAGTTCTTACTCAACAAATTTAAGTTCTATTGACACCCTCTTAATAGGAAAGTCAAGAGTTTTATGCAAGCAGCATAAGCTCTTAGAGTTAGCACATTTGATGTTTGTATTTTAAGGCACAAAATCCAAGGTCATATTATGCCAAGACCTACTGTTTTCCGAGGAATTCAAACTAATTTTGCAAAAACCAACCACGGGGTTGCACATTAGAATGTGAAATGTACTCCATAACACACTGCAAGAAATAACTTCACCTCAATTTTTTAAAAATAAACACACTAATCATAAATTCATTCTCTTCAGAATTGGTAAATTAACTTTTGCTAAAAATTGTCATAATGATTTTGCTGACAAAATAAATTACGAAAAAATATGAATGTACAAATTTCAAGTTTCTTTTCTTTTTGTATAACAGATATTGCCGATTTTATTAATAAAATTATGTAATCAAAATTGTAATATATTAATACTTATTAATATGTAATCATATAAAATATTAATATGATTATCATTTTGTGATACCAAAATTATAAACTTATATCATTGATATAAGAGAGCGACATCACAATCACTTCCAGGACAGAATGGGCTTTGTCAGGGGGTACCATTAGAAATAACGGGAGCTGACGTCACAAACGGCCTAGCCGATTACAGCAGAGGGGAAGACGTCATTTCAGAACTGGTTTTTAGCGAACATTTGT